>JAOVVO010000240.1:0-106301 GCA_028564675.1 Onchocerca lupi
TATATATTCTATTTATTTCTTTATTTATTGTTTTTCTTTATATTTCTTTTTTATATCATTCATCCCTAAATAAATCTCTGATTTTGTACTTATTTGTTATTTTAGCAGTCTTTTATGACATACTTTTAATCCCAGTTGTTATAACACTAAGGTTTGAAGCGCATGTAGTTTCTGTGCCAACAGGCTTTGCCGTATATCTTAACCAGAACATTATCTGGGAAAGTAGAATGACTTTGATATTCGTATAAAAAGAATGAAAATTCAGAGCAATCGGTGTTTTATAGTTCAATGTGGAACTATCGATCCTAATTCAATATGGAGTGGGTGATTTTTGGACTGGAATATCAGAGCTGTTGATGAAATCATGCAATATTTCCGTAGCATATCAAATTCTAATTACTATAATTAACATTGGCAGCATCTTTCCTGACGTCAAAAAATGATTTTAATTTCAGCAAAACTTTTATTGCGATTTATAATTAATGCGTTTTCGATTAATGATAGAATTAATTACCAGTAAAACTTAGCATTTAATTGTTTGAAGCATGTTGAAATCATTCATTATAATCGATCTATTAGTATGATATACATTACAGAATGTATTGTCTACTCACTTTTCTCGAGAATGGTATGATGCGAGACAATTATTTTTGGATGTTTGTGTACGATTTCTACAAGGATTATTTTGGGTCAAAATCAGTGTGCAACGTATTATCTTTACACTTGTGAATTTTTTTGAATTTATTGTTTTTTTCTCGTATCAATTAATGATCAAAAATATTGATAAACATTAATAAATGACATAATTCTGTTTATTCTTCACTTTCATCATTATTTTAGTCACATTCTACTGGGAGCAATATTAACGAGTATATGAAATCCGTGCTAATATGGATAGAGAAATGTGAGCAACTCTGCATGCGTTTGAGAAATCATATCTCAAATAGTGAAAACTTTATATTCACTCAAGATGTTTGTTTTTTTTTTTTTTTCGTTGAAATTTGATTTAAAAAAAAAAAATCCCTTTTAATATTCTATAAATCTTAAAATTTCCAACATTTTTTTCTCCATTCAATGCTTTTTCTGCGAATTATTAAATTGTTTCAGTTGGAAATTCAATTGACGAATTGGAACATGTCATTCAAAAATATAACTTCAGTATTTAACAATGTATGCAATATTACAAATATTCAGTTGAGCACTAATACAGGTCTGTTATTAATAGAATTCGTTTCGATTTTTCAAACTTTTTTTATCCACCGATCGTCATCGGTACAAAAGTGAAAATATTGAATTTAGAATTACTAAGGAATTTTTGTAGAATCGAACTGAAAGAAGCTTAATTTGGCTTATTTCTGCATCTTTACTGTTTATTGTTCTTAATTTTTGCTGCTGGAAGATCTGTTGTTCTCTGACAAAAGAATGAGTAGTCCACAGATTTGCGATGAGTTGAATTGGATAAATCAATTTCATCCATTTTTGATAAATATTGCTTCAGAAGCCGAAGGCTTGGAAGAAAATTACATTCAAGAAGCACTTTTATATGCCATAGAAAAAGTGTATGGCTCTTTAAATGGAGTTGAAGCTATAGAGATCACAAAGTAAGTTTTGCGTATAATAACAAGTAAGTTTAAGAAATAAGATAAGCATGGAAAGAATCGATATATTATGATAACGATGGAAGCAAAGCTCATGAAATTGATTAATCAGCGGAAAAATAATATAGAAAAAAAAAAGATGGAAAGACATGAAGATAAAAATTGATGAATGAGAAAATGGCAACAAATACTTGTTAGAGTGGTGTAGAGAAAAAGAATAAAATAAAAAGTAAATGAATTTTGGACATGGAAAATAAAATTTTGTGAACATAGTTTTAAATTTTTAGCGAATATATGAGAGCCGTGCAAAATGTTTTCACTGATTTGATTGACAAATTTGATAGTAAGGAACTGTTGATCGACTTCATGGATAAGGTTTATTTATATCAAAATTTGATTTTCGCGTGTTGGTTTTCAATATTAGAAAATTATTGCTGATTTAAATTTTCTAGATCTAATTTTATTTATTTTGTAAAAAATATATTTTCTTGCTTTATCCAATGTTGATTTCATCTAGTGTATCGCCTGCTCATGCTTTTCAGTGCTGAAATTGCGAGATGATAATACTTTTAGAAACTTTCTAATCTTTTCTTGATTTTCCTTATTTTACTTCAAATTATTTAGAAAAGAAGCAGTTGCAAATTAAATGCAGAAGAAAGTTTTAGAACGCAAATTCTGATTATTATGAATAATGGACAAATTTTTAATATCAATAAAAGCTGCTTTTTAGACTGTTTCATCGCCACTTGTGGAACGAGCAAATACTCGAAGGCAAGATGCTTTGGAAACCGAGAAACTTCGATGGAATTTGGAAAAAAAGGAAAATGAAATAATGGAATTGAAAATAAATCTTCGAGCTAAGCTTGATGATATTAGCAACTATAAAGTATGTGCAACTTTCGCAAAAGATCCTACTGTCTTCATTTACAAGCATTTGATATTTCTAATTTTATTTGCCGATCATGATAATAGGTAAAATATGGAATTAATTTAATTGAATTTGATCCATGTACTTCAGTACAACAATACGCAATATTTACCAATGAAGGAATTTGCAGCTGAATTATGTTTGTCTATGTATTTTTTTCTTTTAGTTACGTCTAGAAATGGCTGAAAATAAAATAAAATTGATGGAAAAAATTGATGAAACTGAGACGCAAAGATTGCATTCGCAAAATGACGATTTACGCGATCGATTAAGAAAAGCAAAAATGTAAGTTTTAGACTAAAAAGATTTTATAGTGAGGAAATCTATGTGAATCAAATGATATATTGAATCGATAAGAAATCAATGATTTTAGTTACTGATTCATAACGGATGAATTTATTTCTCTGTATAATCATTTCAATCATTTACTAAAATCCAACTTTTCCATTTTTTTTTTCACCAGATGAGCACGATTAGCAAATATGTATAATATGGGATAATTGGATATAGGTTGTCGTAATTTTTAAAGTAATAATAATACATAATGATACTACATATAAGTGAAAACAGATTTGGTAATAAGCTTTGTCTCTCTTATTCTTTCATTCTATTTTTGTTTTAAAACCGTCCAGTGAGTCTTGACAGAAACATTTGTTAGCTAAGGAAGAGTACCGCATTATACCAGATAATGATTCTCGTTTCTTGTCTTTCCTTCGCCTTTGTTGCTTTTCCTTTTTCTTTTCTTCTTATAAAAAAATAGATTTCGTAATTTTAAAAATAAATTTTGGCAACCATCTTTATAAAATATGAACTCATCTGGATGAGATATTGATCCGATAGTGAATTAGTTCCTATTTGCATTTTTTGTCAATGTCCGTTTTGATTAAACAATTTCTGAAAGGAACAAGTTCCAACAAACGATCTTGCCATTTCCAAAGTGGCGCGTTTTCCTCTGATTAATGTATCATATGAACAATCTTTGATAATTCAGGCAATTCTTTTGATGAAATGACTTCTTTATTCATTTATTTTTCTTTTTTATTTTTTTATTTTTTTTTTTTTTTTGCTTATTTTTTCTTTGCAGAGAATATGAAGATATGTTGGGAACTTTGCAGCATGAAATTGATGTTTGTCAAAAAGAAAATTGCGAATTACGGAACCATGCTAGAACCATCAGTAAAAAACTATTAGCAAATGTATTATATTTACAGAAATTCATTGAATTTTTTGAGTGAGATTCTTTACTCTCTTCTCTCTTGCTTGTAGATGTTTGCAAGTATTAACTTGGAAAGTCTTTGGTTATGCAATAAGTTTTACTCTACTTTGATTATGTTTTTTCCAGAAATCAAGAGGTTCTGCGAAATAAAACTGTTTAGAATGAAATTTTTATATATATGAGTTATATATTAAAATTTTCATATTGAAATATGCTGAAAACATAATATATTATAATTTTACAATAACATTATACCCTTTTTTTTTGAATAGCATTACTACCAAATATATTTTCCAGATATCTTACATATACCAAATATATTTACATAGTATCACTATTCGAAAAGAAGCATTTTAAAATTACAATATAGAAATTATGAAATTGAGTTCTTTTTTAAGCAGTCGCAAACTGTAAATATGGCTATGGATCATCCAAAAACGCAAGCATTACTTTTCTCGATTACACCAACCGATTCCAGTCCGCCAATTTCTGAGCAGTTTAATGAAGTGGTTTATCTGGAAGGTGAATTGAAAGAAACAAAATTAGCATTGGAATGGGCTTCACAACATATTCGACAGTTGAAGGTATTACCAAACTCTCTTCCTTTTGTTTATAATTCGTAAGTTATTAAATATCAGATAATATGAAGAAGTTTGATAAATGATCTATAATATCTTTTTTTTCCCCGATCTTTTTTTGTTTGGTAATTTTAGAAATGGAAATTTAATCAAAATGTAGCACAAACATTCTATGATATCCGTGAAAAGAGATTGGTTGCAACTGCTGTATTAAATTGATCAGAAATGTTGACACAATGAAGATCAGATGATCTTGTCTTTGATATATAGTGAAGATATAGTTGATATAGTGGTATAATTTAATGATATAGTTTAATCACTGAATGGATTAAATAACTTACAGTTTGATGGTCACCATTGTAAGTCTTTTTTTGGAGAAAGTCAAGTGCATAGTTGTTCTGTTTCCTATAGTAAGTGGAAATCTATTGACGATTTGGCATCCAAATATTTCCTATAACAATTTTAATTTCAAAATTGCGCATTATCTGTATCGTTTTATTCATACATTTACTCTTACGGTATCATGGAAAATGATCATCTGGAATACTGGTTTTATCTCAGATTTTATTACATTCTTTTTAGCTGTAGTTTGGGTAATCATTAGAGTAAAAAAAACATGAACTTTCTATGACAGCTGTTGATCAGTTAAGAATTCGCTGCTTTAAGGCAAGTGAAAAGATGCAAATATTAAATATGATGGATGCAGTAATGATCCCATCAGATATAAGTGGTCCATTAACGTTGCTATCAGTGCAAAGTTCGAAAAAACATGAACTGGATGAATTATGTAAAAAAGCAGAAAGTATTTTAACGGTTAGTTTTATCATAAAATTACTACTGTTCAATATAAAACAGTGAAAGATTCTAGTAATGAAAAGTCTAATCATTATATTAATTTTTAGGATTCACGGTTTTATCAAATTCCATATGTTGCTGATATATTACAGCCAAAATCAAAGCAGAATTTGGAGAAAAGGAAGCATCTTGGAAATATTGCCCATATAAATCAACGGATTTCTGATGTAGGTATTTTTGATTTTGATCCTGATTATATCCGAAAACTTGCTGAATTGCTCAAATGCTTTGAATGGTACTAAAAATACATGATTTATTTGTTTAACATAGCTAATATTATGTGTCACTCTCTGTACTCATTTGATTTCATCGCTAACTGTATATAGTGAACATCTCAGCATTATTTGCCATTTATTTCCACTACTTTTACAGTTAAAATTTTTTCTATATGATGAAAATATTTTTTCGAATTTGGAAAGCTAACAAATATAACAGATGTATTTCTGTTTTAGCTCGTATAAAAGTGCTCTGTTTTTGTTTGTAGCTAAAAATTGACATATATCGATTTTGGAACAGATATCGCGAAGGCGGAGAATCGCCTTCATTTTTTCAGAACATTGAAAATGTTATATCAGGAAATCATAAGGTACATGCTTTTGGTTTCTGAAAAATTTTTTTAACTTCTTGATACAAATAAGTACAAAATTGTCGGAAATTTTTTTTTCTTATAGCTTGAAAATGTTTCTTTTCAGTACAATCAAAGATTGATAGTCTATTTGGGTAAATTTCTTTGTTTCATTTATGGCAGAATTATAAGAATGCAGTCCTTTGCCTTAAATTTTCTGTTGTAGAAAGAAGGAAGAACCGTTGAAATTCATCAACTTAAAGGTATGCATTCGGCAGCTTATAAAAATGCATTCGAATCTCTTTTCGGTAATTTAAATGCAAACCAAGAAAGAACTGAATCAATGGAAATTACTGTGTCTGTCTAAAATTTACTGAATTTGGTTCGCGATTATAATCTTTTGCGGCTCCAAAAAAGTCTTCGATTTTAAATTATTAATCCGGTTGATTTCTTATGACGATGAAGTTTCCTAAGTATTGTAACTTTGTGGAACATGCCATATATGATCATGTGAAATCTAGCATGTCATGTTGTAAAACAAATTATACAATTCCGTGAAAACAAATTATATAGTTCCGTGAATCTAATATGTTATATATGTAAAACATTTAAATTATATAACTCTTGAAAAATACTATATACAAAAAAAATTTAAATCAGAATTAAGAATAACATTAAAATCACGTCTATGTTTGACCCTTACATGTACTTCTGTTCCATATTTGCATACTTTACAGACATGTTACATTAAGTTCCTTTGTATTCAGCATTCTATTATCGAATTTTGATCTCAAATTAACAGCTACTTTTCTGACTCTTTGGGTATTCCAGAAGCTTTTTGTTTTTTTGGAAATTTCTTGTTTTTGCTTCGAATTTTGCAAAATCTATATGTATTCTTTGCATACATTCAAGACTCTTTTTCCATTCATGTTTATAAGCGTTTATGCTATCATTCCATCTAATTTTAATTGTACAAATTCTATATATATTGAAGTTAATCGTTTACTTTTTAAAATTTGCTGTACATTTCGTAGATTTTTCGGTAGTTTTGGGATTCTTAGAATTTTAATTGTTGAGACTTACATTTAGTACGGTTTTTTGGCCTTTCAAATTCCAGATTTTAATAATGTCAAATTTCTGAAAATTTGTGTCACTAGTTGTGCATAATTTTTCATCTTTTTTTTTTTACTTCTTTTTCATGTACTTTTTCAAATGTGCTAGCTTGCTTTCTTCCCGTGCAATATCGATTCTGCCAAGTCTTGGTTATTGATATTGTGAAAATATTAATGAATTAAACTAATTTGTCTAAAGGGTTCAACAGTTTTATATTTTATTTAAAAAGTAAACAAATAATAAACGAAGGAGATCATCATTGATGGGTGGAAACATAACGGCTTATATGCGAGATCATATTATTATAACAGGATCGTATTAGAACGATACATAAGCGTACAGTGACTGATAATACAATGAAAATACAATTCAGGAGAGTAGCATCTTTTGTTGAAATTATGAAAAAAAAAAAATTTGAAGTTTATTCGGATGAACTTATCTGTGAATTGCAAAATTTTGCTATTCAATAATGTGACATAGAAAATATTGGAATTTGTTCATTTTTTTTTTTTCTTCATATTAAACAGCTTGAATAATATTACTTCGAGGTGCTATCACTTGGTTTAAATATCACATTCGGCCTCATGTTATTCCTTTATCATTGAATAGTGTGTTCCTGAAGCGGATACGATACAACAAGCAGTTTTTTTTTTTCATCAGATCAAAGACAAAGCAATACCAGAACAATAGCCAGTCTTGTCACTTTTCGATAACATTCAGCAGTTCATTGAAATGTTTTTTATGGAAACTGATAATGATTGCTTTGTTGAACATTTCGAATATTTTTTCTAAATATTTGCTCACTATTTTTCGACTCAGTGCCATTAAGCACTATAAAATGAAAGGCTATTTTTGATCACTGTCGAGAAAATCTAATTTCTTCCGTAAAATAATTTTATAAAATTAGCATGGATGAAAATTGATATAATTTTGTTATGGTTATGGAAATCCTGGTGCGTTTAATAGTTACGAAAATTACGCTGGGATTGGTGGTAACAGTTTATACGATGCTGGTTTGAATAATCTCGGTATGGATTGCTGCTATCTTGGTGGCTTTTATGGAAGAAAGTGAAATATTATGTTTGATATGCTAAAAGGATTTTAGTCTTAGTTATAGCACCGATACCAATAAGATTAAGCCCAGTCGGAACTCGATATAATCATCATTTACTGGATTTTTTTTCCTAACAATGACGGTGATAGTATTATCGAGAATCAAGACAACATTCATAATATAGGTCCAACAAGGCTTAAGATGTATTATTGTATTCTTAGTAGCTGCATGCTTTAATGGAATAAGATAAAAAGCGTAGTTGATAACTTTATAAAAATATCTTATTTAACGTCTCTAATGATGAAAATAATAATTCAAAGCGCTGCATCTTCTACGAACAAAACAGAATATATTTCCATGACATATCAATAATTACAGTGCTGTAATCCAACATATACAATCATATATATTTATGTGACTTTCAATGTATCTATTTAAAAGCAATACGTATCAAACTGCTTCTAACAAACACGACAAGTAAAAAATAATTCATTTAACACAATAAATTCCATAACGGCATATAACACATAAACACACTGAATGAAGAAACCCAACAGCAAAAAGAATTACTGCTTCATGAAATCATTAGTGACGATGTAGATCAGATGAATGTTACATATCATAATAGATCTCGAAATGATATCTGAAATGCTTCATGCTTAGAGGTAGATTTTACTAGGGTAAGGAAAGATATAAGTGCGGAAAGGGAAGAAAATGAAAGAGAGAGAGAGAGTGCTCTCCAAATTTACTTTATTTAATTAAAATTTAGGAAATATCGCATTTACTATATTCAAGAGTTATGAAGGTCAATAGCAAGATGGAATTGAGAAAAAGTGAATGAATTCATAAGCTTTGCTAAAATGTAAATCATTAAGAAGAAACAATGGCACAGAAACTCCATTATCCATAATGATAATGATACCATAATTAGATACAAATAGAGAAATATAATTCTAAGAAACATTCATCTCCAAAAGTCATTTCTGCAAAAAATTGTAAACGAAAAAAAAAAGAAAAAAAAACAGTAAAAAATGGAAAGGATATCATTAAGAACTCCTATAAATCCGTCTGGCATCTGAATTGATAATTATAGTAAAAAATGCCAAGACCAATAAAGAAAACATAAACAACAGTATAAAATTAGAGAAGCGGAACTTTTTAGTCGAAACATAAAATAAGAAACAATCAATGATGAAAAACCAATGAATCCTGTATGACTGAAGTGACATAACTCTCGAATGGTTAGAAGATCAAGAATTAAGAATTTCCGGGAATGATACAAACTAAAGAAACAAAAAGGTAGAGAAAAATATTTCTTTAAAAAAAGACTTGAGAAGAGGAAAATCATCAGCACTTGAAACAGTGCAGCAATAATAATAGGAGATGCATACAGAAGTAACGATGTATTAAAAACATGAGATAAAGTAGAAGGTACAGAATGAATCGTAAATATGACTGCGTAGGATTTCCTCTAAAAAGCTATCTTTTCATCAATTCCAAATCTGCATTCTGTGAGTAAATAGAACTTATAATAATACTTAAAAATAATTGTAACCGACCCACAGCAGGCAAATTCTACATAACTTCAAATTACTTCCAATCAGAAGTAGTATAATGTCTTTTTAATGTCTCATACCTCAAGATTATCGTAGATCACTTTATTTGTGGATCATTTTATAGAATAATTTAAACAATAGTCTCTTTAATTATGCAGCACAAGCGAAAAAAAAAGAGCAATAAATGAATAAAATACTGGCTTAACCATCTTCGCTAATACTAGACGACAGTTGTATCCTTAGCGGTCTTTCCTTTCTACGTGAGATCGTAACATCTCCAGGTTTTGCAGTACTGTCTTTATATCTCAATATACGTTTCTCTTCTTCTGTTAACTGCCGCACTTCCTCATCAGCTAACCTGAAACTTGAAAAAATTTCGAAAAAATGAGAAATTATGATTATCTACAGATCTCAAATAGTAATCAAATAATTTGATTTTGGACCACTGTCTCTGTAGATTGAACTGCAACATGCTCTATTAATCATTTACTAGTCACAACTCTAAAATGGCTCAACAACTCTAAGAGAATTAACTTTAAATTTGAGATTTTAGAAGTACAGTCTACAAAAAGTTTACTTGAAATAGATAAGCTTCCCGTTGAATGTTCCGCTGAATGGAGCTTCATTATTGATGAAAGTAACACTTTCGTATAAATCAACTCTATCTTTTGTATATGGCCATTTACTCCATGCAACTGTTGGAAATGCCTACAAAAATGATCTTGCTAAATTATGAAAATAAAATTTACCAATATGACTGATTTCTGACATTATGTCGAATTGTATACAATTTCCAGCTGTCGAATTGTATACAATGTTCAACTGTCGAACTGTATACAATATAGCTACTCAGCAATTCAAATTACTGATCATGATATCAATTAATCAGTTGATTTTATTCTTTTCAATTACTTTCGCCGATTAGATGATATTCGAAAAGATAGATGATTTAAGGAAGGCATAACTTATAAAACATATTACCTCTGAGAGTTGGATCTGATCCAATGGGACACGATAGTAAAAAGAGATCTGTTCTTTAAGTGCTCCAACCTGATCCTGTTTATCAACAGGAATCATCAGTTCAACCAAAGATGTTACTTCTGGCACTGACGATTTCCAGTGCCTTACCATCACTGGGTAAGATGCTGATGCATGCATTTTTGCTCGAGCAACCTCTTCATCTGTAAAAGCATCTCTTTGTTATCATTCACATGTATGGAAATGTCTTAAAGACTTTTCGCAAATGCAAAATAAGGAAAAAAAAAAAAAAGAAAAAACTGATGTTTATTAGACCAAATGTACCGAACCTGTGAGAACTTGCAAATATAAATTTCTATTCCACTCGTGGCCACGTCGGCCGAGTTGATCACCTAGAAACAAGACTGGTGCCCCACTACCAACAATTACTTCTCGCAATCGTAACCTTTGATATAATGGCAATATTACACCATATCAGAAAAATAACTTCAATTAATAACTGTAAAACTCTCATTACTTTGATTGTTTTTTATTTATCTGCTTAAAAAAAAAAAGAAAAAAAAAGAAAAATAACACTATTTGATTAACTATCTGAAAAATTAATACTGGAAGGATTACAGGTGATATCGTAATTTTTAAAAAATCATTTGTAGTATAATCGAGCATTAACAGGAGACATATTCCAATCAATGGGAACAATGACAGAGCAAATCTATTACAATCTTATAGGCTACATAAGATAGCTAACAAAAAGATAGGTCGAATCAAGTGACCTAAAGTTTTTAAATATTGGACTGTCTGATTTACTTACTGGTTGAGGTCGTACTTGGTCGCATATATCTTTTTCATCTGTTCCTGACAACATGACAATAATGTACGTATTAGCATGTCGACAGTAACCGGAATACTGAACAATGTAGGCCACTTATCATGCTGAAACCAAAAAAAGAAAAAAACAGACATGTTCGAAATAAATTTAACTTTTTGTAAATGGACAAGAATAATGCATATAGGTAAAATACTTACGTCAGCATTATCGCGATCAAACTTTATAATCCGCATCAATTTTTCATTCTCTTTCAGCGGTAAACGCAATTTCACTGACAACTATAAGAGATTGTTATTTTTTCTTTAATTTTCTAAACAATCCTGCGAAGGTTGAAAAATTAGAAAAGCATTATAAAATGAATCATACTGCATCTTTGAGTTTAGGCATTCTTCTTTACCAGAAAATCTGCATTTTGTTGGGATACTGATCAGCATGAATCAAATAAAATAATATAATGCGATATTTTATCAAAAAAAAAAAAAATCCATTTAAAATGAGATAGTTTGTAACAGTAATGTTTTGCACAAGAAATCGGAATAGGATGATTGATAATCCGTTCAAAAATCCTAATACCTTTATTTTCACAATGATAATATCAATTAATTTAATTCATACCATACCTTCTGAACACCATAATAATCGTCACGGATCGTTTCCGTTTCGCTGACAATGCTTTCATAACCATCAGCGTCGTCAGCACTATAATGTTTGAGGATGACAAATTCATTCATATCAACTCCAATTAACGTTGACAACCATTGCTTCATATGAATCACTAACTGTCGATCGTCCACATCTACTTCCACATCTAAATGGTTGCTAAATAGTTGCTTCAGAATGATTGTTTCAATTCAAAATCGAGTAAACATAACCTTCAATTAGTACAACTAAATAATTAATGAACCAAAACTAGTGATTAAGCAAAAACGAAGATAGTATCATACCATGCGTTTTTTAATTAAGATTCTACCAAAAACGAAACATAAATTCTGAAAACAAAAGATAAATTACAATTGTACCAACCATTAAGTGATTTCAGCCGTGATTTTTCACGAACAATAACATCAAAATTAGTTTGTATTGTTCCGGAAATATATTTGTATGTACCACCCACAAATGTATCACTAAAAGAACCTACAGTGCTTGCTTTTACCTCTGCTGTACTCTTCATTTCAAATAGCCGTTTTTGTTCCGATGCAGCCATAATTGCATCGTATGTTCGCTAAAATAAAAGTAAGTACCAGAAAACATGAAAACTTTCAAAATAAAATAATTCGATCTTCTATAAAAATTAAAATCCCGAAAAACAGACCATAAAAGTATTAAAAAAAAAAATAAAATAAAGTATAAAAATGTAAAAAAAAATGAAAAAAAAAATTTTTTTTCTAGTAAAAAAAAAAAAAAATTTCAAAAAATGAAAAGCAGCAAAAGATTACTTCATAACGATTTATTCGATCAACAGCAGAATCCCTAGTATTATTATCAATAGTATCATCACGATCAGATACAATCGGTGATACTGTTGGAGTACATGTCGCGATTACAGAATCCATCTCACCATCACTGTCCTTAATTATTATAACCAGTAACATTTACAAAAAGAAATTGCCGAAATTCAAATGGATGCCAGACTATTATATTCTGTAACATTTCATAGAACAATCACACCAATGTTATAATTTATCATTACTCCAAACATCAGAACTGAATGGAGCAGTTTCACGAGTACCACAATAAATGATTTCAGATCGTGGATGATCATATTCTGTATATAATAATGTCATCGGACCATTTTACTGAATGATTCACAGCTTAGTATTCTCAATCCACTGGGACATGAAATCACGGGAAAATTAATGATAGTGTGATTTGTTCAATAATAAATTATGAGGAATCAAAGATTTTCCTGATTTTATATAAAATGAAGTTATACCATTGTAAAATAAAGTTTCCTTATGAAACAATTCATTACTCACCAAACACAGCCCATTATTATCCTCCTCGGAAATTACTGATGACAAATGACTACTGGCCATTGAGAGAGTTGTTTGCTTCATCATAAGTGTTTCTCGCATACTTGAAGCAGGAACACTACGCAGATGAGATCCCGAAGATGTCGTTGTGTTCGTATCAGCAGGCATACTTCCTATTGGAGTTGTTGAACGATTTGTGTCATGTGACAATAGCGGAATAATTCCAGCTCGAATATAATCATCTAAAAAGTTCTAATTAAGAATCCCATACATTGACTAAAATATGGATAGAAATATAAAAGTTCATTTTATTTCAAACAAAATAACTCTTTTCAGTTATAGTAAAAAAATGAATGGAAAAATATAGACATGTACCGGTAATACGCAAATTACAAGACAAAGAAATGTACAACATGACGACTATACTGCATGTGTTATATAACTGAGTGAACCTGGTGTTGGGAGACTTATCGTCAATATCTTTGCATGATTCCTTCTTTCCAAAAGTGCGAACATTTTTGATTTATCAAAGTCGAGTTTTCGATCTTCATCCGTTAAATTTCCATTTCCACCAATGTCCACATACAGCTAAATATTAAAAAAAAAATAAATAAATAAATATTCAGGGATAAAAATAAATGTTCGGAAAACTATCAACAATTTTATATATTTGCCTTGATATTTGTAATATTCGGCAAAGCTTGTGCGCAGGTAAAACTGTCATCATTGAGTAATACCATTATAGGTGATGCAGTAATTCCATTGTCAACTACTAGGCGTAAGCTGTGCGTCTTCTCTTCACAAAGACCGAAAATCTAAAAAAAAAAATTCTTAGCACAGCGTAGTATTTCCAATAAGCAGCAAGAGTATTCTGTTAATGATCAAATAGCCAGTTAAAATATAAAATGAAGATAGCTGATACCAGTCCTAATTTTTGCTTTATCATGCTCATTGTTTCGTTATCGTGATATTGCATTTGAAACGATGGTAAGAAGGTTCCATTTTCAATATTAAGAGCGACTAATTTCACTGTTCCAACTGAATCTTCCTCATAAATATGATAAAATTGTTTTGTATCAGACGACTTCACATCTAACAAAAAATATACAGTCGGACGATATAAGTTTTTTACGGAGCATCCAGGATATATTTCTTCTAGTGTCTGAAACAGAATATCTCTTCCAATAATTTTCTATTGCTTATTATTTTGATAATTTCTTAATTCCTTCCTTTTTAGCATATTTTTAATTTCTCAACTTATTTATTCTCAAAAGAAAAAATTATTCAGTTAGAGTTAAGCAAACAAATTATAGCGAGCGGATATTCATGTACATAATGAACATATAATCACAACATCGGGAAATACAAAAAATGAACTTTTGATATTTTTATAAAAAATAAAAGACTTATTGTGAACTTTATAGCCATCACCTTTTGCATTTCATTTTCCGTGAAAGAACGTATAATCGAATAAGTGAAATCTTTGCACAACAGCAGGCGAGTATCAGAAGCTGAAATCGAAATTTTAGCACACAGTGATTGAAAAATTGTGTCGTAAATTTCGGACAATTTTGTAGTATACGGAAATTTCATTGCTTCTGTCAAATTAGCAACATCTGGTATAATATGAGCTCCATTGAACATTACATTAACCTGAAATTGGAGTATAGCCTTGTATTCTAATAGCACTGAGAAATCACGAATATTGACAGTTGTTTATAAGTGTGATGCAGATTCGGAGATTATAAATTATAAATTTATAATCTCCAAATCTGCATCACAATTATAAACATGGAAAGACAACTAAGCTGAAAGAAATATTCGGTCCAATTAAAGTTTATTGGAATTTACCGAAACAAGCGATTCTTTATATTGTTTTTTCCGAACTTTTTCTTCTTCCTGCTCCTTAAATCGTTTTAAACGTTCCAGAAGATGATCTGCTAATTCACTTGTTTTCACAAATTTTGCATTTCGCTTACGATCAATCTATAAAAAATTGATTCCACAAGTTTTTCCATTAAGAACTACTAGTTCATTCCTTTTTATAATAAAATTACCAAAAAAGATGGAAATCATAATTGCTACTTCAGCAGTTCTATTAGAAAAGAAAAAAAAAAAAAACGGACTTGTCTATACATTAACATATATGCATTCGTGTTTCCCGATGACCAACTATCAAAAAAGCCTCCAAAGGTACGATGAATATCTTCAATTGAAGCACAGGTTACGCTACTATCATTAAAGCAAAACCATTTATTCTGATCCATATTTCTGCAAAAAATACACAGAATGATGAGTTATTACTTGAAAATGAGCTAAATTCTAATGTCCTACTGCTGAAATAACACTAAAATCAATGGCTGCCTAACGGCAGTATAAAGTTGGTTGGTAACAGATATTCTAAACATTTCGGATATTAAAGGTGGCATGTAACTTCATATAAGAACCCAAAGGCAACATGATAAAAATTAATGTCGTCCAAGTGAGCGATTTTCATTAACGAATTTCGTCATTCTAAAAAATACAATTAAAAAGTTATAAAACTCACTTGATATATGCAAAATAATGGCCTCCTAAAGCGCTTCCTTGATGGACCATAACGGAAAATAATTCATATAGAAATGGACCATCTCTTTTAAGTAACATATCAACTTCTTGTTCGTCCAAATGACTACTGTTTTGTTCCGCATGAGACACTAAGTAATTTAGGCATATTAATACACTTTAACATATTAATTACCGATAATTAAAACAGTAAGTTAAGAAGAACAATCTATTCATTATTGTTTAACAGGCCAAAACTTGTCCAATAACCGACAAGCAAACCAAAAATTGGTATAGATGCACTAAGCAATCGGATATTCCTAACAGTGAATTCATAATTTCTCGATCTTTATGAAAATTGATACCATAATCAGATAAATTTGGTCTTAATGTTGTCGATTCATTTTTTTTCCTGCAAACAATCAAAAGACAATTATTCCGAACAATACATTATTAAATATTACATGGTAGCAAGAAATAACAGATATAAATTATCGACTGATAAGAAGATGTAAAAAAACCTTGGCATTGAAACTGCTGATGCCCAACTCATCTCCTTCGGTGGCTCACTTTTTGTTGCGTCATAAACGAATTCATTCAAATTAAGTAATGCTGGGAATGTCATCCTAAAATTAAACAGATCATTAAGAAATTTTCGGGTTAAAACATTAGCCTAAATCTCGAATAAAGTCATTAGGACGATAACGCTGAAAAGAAAAACAAACAACGTACTTGTCGTTTAATTTGATGCGATGAAACGTATTGCAGTCAAAATCAAAACGTTTTAGTTGAATTGAAAGCAAATATGGGAATTTTATTATTCGCAAACCCTATAATGGATCCAGAATAAATATATAAATTAGACATATAAAAACAGAAAGAAATATCACTAAATATCATTCGATATAATTTTTTTTTAAACTGGATTTGGTTTAATATCTTATATTGTTGCTAAATGAACTAGAGAGAAAAACAACATAATTCTTAGGAGAGTGACACGTTTGTGCCATGAGAATAAAAATCCTAAAAATAGGAATAAGTTCATGTAAGAAAAGTTTAGAGTAATCTTGAAATGTATTAAAAAATGAAGGGTTTCATGACTCCATTCTATCACTGTCAACTTCTAATCTTAAAACCTAGCATATATTCTTTCAAAATATTCAATGCATCAATGCTAGTAACTGCTAAAAATTAGCGCAATTCAAGCAAATTTCACAAAGTAATCACTTTCCTAAATGTTTTACCTTCAATGCATTCTGTTTTCTCTTACATCCTTCACAGTAATACTTATTGCTTCCTTCCAACACTTCAGGCTTGATAAACGCATGAAGAGCTTCTTCCTATAAAGATTAAATCAACGAAAGAAATAATCGAGTAAAAAAGAATCACATATGCACAAAGCTTACCACACTTTTGAAGGCATTACTGGCACCAAACTGCTTCACTGCTAATGGCAAATCTAGAAATTCATCCTGCTTGACATTTTCCTTTTGACAAAAAAGGCACTTGACAAAATCTTCCATAGTGCCCCTATAAAATCATTATTACAAATTTCATATCGTCGAAGCAATAAAAGTAAAATATTTCAATATTATTTTGCATTTACTTCTCTTTTACCTATATAGTTCCTCAAAGCTAGCGTCTACTTTGCTCCATTTCTGCTTCAACGCATCAAACATTATCCTACATAATTCCTGGATGTCGTGTTGCTCGTACGCTATAAAAAAAATAAAAATTTATGTGAGAGGAAAATAGCAACAAAATTTTTTCAATCTGAAATTTTTTTTAGTTTTAAATTTCAAGATTTAAAGCGAAAAGTGCGATTGACAAAAACTTGACGGGCGAAAAAGGAGATCCGAAAATTTTCGAGACTATTATATTTTTCGTGAATCTGTAGTTCAAACATAAATATGTAAGTTACCTTCCGAATTGCTCCAGCCAAAAGATGCAGTTAAACCAACAGTTTCCAGCGATTCACAATCACTAGTCTGTAGCAGCAAAAATAATTTTTGAAGCTGGAACGGTATACTTCTAGCCTCTGCAACTTCAGAACCGGTAAACTTCCAGCTATAATTACAACTTAGAAATAATCGCGATGAGGTGAAATAATTTTCATTTCATTGAATTTAAAAATCTGCAACGTTCTCCATATTTCGCTTAATTTTTTTACTTACCCGTAAATAGCATTTCGGAATTCTGGTGTCATATATAATGTCTGTATCAATGAATTCAAATAACAAGTCATTGCTTGGTTGACTAAACCAACGTAGCAATGACCGTTATCGTCGAAATTTGCAAAAGGTCCAGTTGTATCCATTGTTGAGGAAACAGGTAATGTCGGTGAAACTTCCGAATCTACATTTGCAATAAAATGTAAACTTGATAAACAGTATTTTTCCAAGAAGTATTTCTTCAAAATCTAGAGAAAACACAAGAAAATATGATTCAGACAAATCACAGCAAACATTAAAGCTAGACATCTTTCCCATTTTAAGCTAGAGAAAATTTTTTTGAAAAATGGAATTTCTCACTCAAATCAGGAGTATCATCGGCAACCTGATGGACATTGGAAATGGTCGAAGTGGACGGCTCACAGGGCATACTTTCTAAAGGATGTTTTACATCGCCACCTGTTAATATTAATGTAATTAAGCAAAAGCATTCAAATTACTTTATGTAAAACAAGTTTACTCTATGCAAACTACTTAATATAAAGTAACTTTCAACAAATTTCAAAAGGATATTCCTGAATGCAATAATTTTGTATAGTTGATTAAAAATACCATCTAGATCAAAAGATCAAAGTAAGTATCATAAGGGATTACATAGGTGGTCCCTCACATCAAAAAGAGTAGAAATTAAGGAAAAGTTGAAGAAAGAATTTTCATCACAGTGAAAGAAAACTAATTCTAATTTGTCATGAGCTTCATAAAATTTTTATACCAGGTAATGATGGTCCATTAAAAATCGACGGACAGAGACTTGTATTGGAACTATTAGAATCTATAGCGACTGATTTGGTACAATCCAAAGTAGTATCACTTTGTTCATGTAGCATTTTGCAGCTATGTCGACGTTTACTTGATGTACTTTTTGACATTATAGTTAGCTAAATATTTCACAATAAATAATCTTCTCCACGGTTTTAATCTGAAAAACTAAAAATTTATTTACTTGTAAGAATAATCCATAATTATTCTGCCACCAGCTCAACTTCTCGTCTTATACCCAGAATTAAGCATTCTGAAAAAGAGTGACAATATCCACATATTTCATCGTACTGTTCAAATCTTTCATCGAACAACACAATTATTCACTTGTTTCAGATAAATTAGCATAATATTTTTTAATTTTGATTAAGGCATACTGGACCAAATAACTAAATTTAAGTATTCAGGCTAACTTTAATGGTATTATTCTATTACTACTAGCTTTTTCCTTTATTTAATAATAACACATAAGAATCCCGCAGTCACAAATGAATTAGAACACCAAATGTAATATGAATTGTGTGAAATGTATATTATACAAGATGAACTTGGCAATGTTCATTTCACGATTTGTATTCTCCATAACAAGTATTCAGTAACATTATCTCATACAACCGTATATTCTGATAAGTGTATCTCTATATTCTTTCCTCTTTCATTAAGTAAATTCTGCGATGTGCATCTCATATGAGTATTTTTCATAATGTGCATGTCCTTACATATCCTGCAGAGTGATATTTCCTGGAATATACATCTCTCTACAGCACTCTAGGTATATTCTGTGCAAGATTTATTTTCTATAACGGACTAATATAAATCAAGCTAGCAAAAAACAACCTAATCCTCTTCCTTTTTTTAACCTCCTTAAAATTAAAGTTCATCTACGGCATAGTCCAATTTAACAAGGGCACAATTTTGGACATTATGCTACAGAAATTATCAATTGCGTGGGTGGTGATAGGGAGAGGATAAAATTTGCTCGGCATTATACAGACTGGTAGTGCATTTGTGGGAATTAGGGAATTTGTGTGTTTGAGTGGATGCATAAAGATTTTTTCCTTCATGCTGGAAATGGATTCAGATATTCGCATCCAGAAGCTGGTATTGAGGAAACAGGTCGAGTTATCTTTATTCAGAAAAACTGGTTTAGATATATATATATTTAAACAAATGTGAAAATTATCATTACACTTTCATTCAGAAAACAGTCCGATTTTCCATTCAGACATAGTTCATGTTGATATGTCCATCATTGTGAACTGAAATTGCTACTGTCGTGACAATTGAGATTATTCAATTCCTCTGCAAGCTCATGGAAAGTGAATTAAGAAGGAAAGTTCTTGAACTCGTTTAATTAATTCTTTTTGATCTCACAGTACAATTGCTAACAGCAGTAGTGATCAAATTTGTTTATATTTACCTTTATGAGTGAACTATATTAGGCAAATTCACGGGGCAATTTCAAAACTGTGATATACTTTAATTGTGCTATTAACATATTACTTATCCATAATTTTTCTATTTTATATTACTCAAACAAACGGGCAGTTAATTTATCTATTTAATGTTATCCGTACAAACGGTCAATTTATTCAACCTATATTATCCATACAAACGGTTAGTTAGTTTTATTTATCCCATATTACCCGCACAAACATTCATTCATTCTATGTAAGCCATTGTATGAAGCAATGAAGACATGAAAACATTGCATAATTTAAATAAAAGAAAGAGAAAATGTTGGAAATGAAGCGGCCAAATTCCTAATATTCTGAGCCAATAAAGTCGTTATCAGGAGAAAAGATAGTCTGGTCAAATGACAAAGCAATGAGCCATGACAATATATTTTTCTTTTGATTTTTTAAGAATTAGATGTAAATGAGTGATGGAAGGCCTAAAAGATTACCATTGGCATGGTTGGACTTTCATTCAAGAATCTCCTCCATCTTCAGCGAAGCTTTCTATTGTTTACATTATTGATCTTTTCCAATACATCTACTTAATAGCTATCCATACCGAGACACACTCCGCATGGCTCACACAGCTAATCCAGGGGGGTTGACTAAGCTTCGTGTTTCCGGCTCCAGCTGGCCTATGTAAATGAAAATGGAAATATTCGTTTCTTCAGAATCTTAAATCTTCGAAAGTTCTTAAACACGCATCTTGCCTATATCAGTTCAAAATCTTAGATATCGCAAAATTCTCACCTATTATTTTGAAATTTTGACACGGTTTTTATATGCACGGTAGTACACGAAATGAGATACCAACTTCTTTTTTGCAATAAATGCAAATTTAGATCAAATTTTACAAATTTTTGTACGTAACTTTATATTCTATTTTGTCATCTCTGTCTCAGATCAATACTCTCCATTTAATTATAACAAAAATTTTAATTACAAATTTTCTAGAGAAATTTACGCAATTCATTAAGGAAATCTTTAATATGGATTTACAAGATGTTATTATTTATTGGTCAACATCCAAAGACATAAAGAAGCAATGCAAGAATATAAATTATATTAGAATATGTATTGATTCAGAATTTGAACTATTAATTACAATTGCTCCGATTGCATTATTCCATTCTTTCTCATTTTTTGAACTGCAATTTAATGTTCAATATATTTCAATATATCTCGTCCACAGAGTTATCATTATGAATAAAATGCATATAATGAATAAAATAAAAATCATTTTCATGGGTAACGCGAGACGCGAGTGCATTATTTTATTTTTCTGTGCAATAAAAAATGGAACGCATTCAATTACTGTAATTTCCAAAATGTGGAGAAACTGAATTTCTGCAAATTTAAATGATAAATTGAAATGTCATTTCTGGTATTTCAGCACTTTATTTGCTTAAAATTTTTTTGCTGATTTCGATGTTTTGTATTTCCATATTAAAGAGAAATAGTGATAATAATAATGAATTGGCAATAATCATTCGATGCAAATTGACACTAATAAAATAAATTTATGGTAAGAAGAAATTAAATGATACTTTTCAGGAAAGATAACTAGGTAGGAGTCGAAATGAATTCAACTTTATTATATTGAGATCGAAATAATTACGCAGAATACATCATTTTTTATATATTCCATGCCGGGGATGTTCAATTAGCGCTGAAAATTGATGACGCTTGTGCGGAGAATTTATGCTCTCTTCAATTCAACATTTGATTCACTCAAGAACGCACTTCTGCTTAGCAAAAAGGACTACTTGGAGCAGTCATTCAATGTCTAAGCTTCATTCAAGCAAACTGCTTACTGAAAGTTTGAGAAGAGTTTGTTTCGTTTATTTCTTAATATGAAGATAATGCAATTTTAAATCCAATGAAGATCACTGCAAATGATTCAGATTAAATTCAATTCAGGAAATATTCCAATGTTTACCTGCATCTGTAAGATAAATTTCATCATGAAAGCGCTCATGGCTTGATGATCGAATAAAAGTAAAACTTAATATGTAATGTGGCAGTCTGGATTACTTTTGATTATATTAGCAATATTACATATTTCCACTTCCTTTTTCTCGACATTTAAGTTGTAATTTAATGATTTCACATCTAGAACATATAAATTTTAATTAATTACAGTTTTGATTTACATATGCTCATGTACAAATGATTTGATATTTCAAAATATTTTAATATCTGTTGCAAATTAAATATTTACTGTCCATATAATTACTTTTTCGATTAATAATCCGAATGAAAATGGCATTTAATGTGACATCCTAAATGATTCCTTTCATTGAAATCGTTTTGAATTTATAATTCACGATATTTTTTCTGAACAGACCAGAAATTTTTCAAAATTTCTTTGCTGTGTTGGAAAAAACCGAAATAATTTTTGGATAAATATGTTCAAATAATCAAAATGTATTGTTAAAATGCTACGATATCGAATGCAATTCTCATCTTTTGTTGCGATTATCAAGCTTTATCTTCACAAGTAAAATACCGAAAATTAATTTACATGCAAATGCTTCCGATCTTAACCTAATTCATTTGTAGTGTTGAGAATATGAAAAACAATAAAATCTACAAGAAACAGAAAAAAAAGAATTGGACGTTGTCTCATTTGGTAATAAAACACTAAAGGCATGCCTTATGACCAAAGCAAAAATAGGGATAAGAGTTGGAAAAAAGCAAATCATGTCAAATCCATAACAATTTACCTTTTTTTGCAATAATTTATATAATAAATTTAGAAAAAAAATAAATTTCAGATGCAATCTAATACATAAAAGTAATAATCATTATATTTCCTTAATTCATAAAAATTGAATGGAAAGTGTAATTTTTTATTAAAGTTATCTTTTCCGTACCTTAATTCCAAAAAAGCATCCTACGCCAACAGCGTAAGAAAATACGTATAAATTCCGCCAAATCAGCGACAAACATACTGTTTCTTTTTAGATTATTCCATACGATCGTTTAATTTTGCAAAATTATTTAAATATGCATTTGACTAAAAACTGTCAAAGGGAAATTTTAATTTGACTTTTATTTAAAATGGCAACACATGTCTGGTTTTTGCCTTGGGCAGTAGTTTCCTCGATGGTGTATTGCATAGAATTATACTGAGCATAGTAACATTTATAAAAAACAAAAATGAACAGTAATTCTCAATTCGTATTTAAATACGGTATATGATTATATTATTTTATCTTTCTGCATCCACCTAAATTCGCTCTCTCAATGTAAAAAAAAGGGCTAAAATGTTTTATTTTTTAAAAAGTAGCTTCTAAATTTCTGCAAAACAATTTCTTTCAATTTTTAAGAAAAAAAGTAATTTTGACAAGACAAATATGTGCAGGTAGCGATGCATCTGTTTGACAAAGTCAAACATACAAGCAACAGCGAAAGGGGTATAAACAATTTAACGATCAAAATTCATTACTTCTTTATAAAATGCCCAGAAACTCGGAAGAAAAAATATCGTCAGAACAAACCATTGAAAATAATAATATTAAAACAATCTTTCATTTTAAAACAGAATATTCCAATAATGATTTACTACAGCATTTACCTGCATTCAGTATCACAATCGAATTTCTTTGAAGTTATTCATGTTAATTCATAAACATCAAAGGTCTTTACAACAAAATATAATGAACTACCTCTCAAATTACTGAACTACAGCAGAAATCATCTTATCGACAATAAGCAGTGATTTATTATTTATTAAGCGCATTACCAATTCTGTAAATAAATTCCACTGTTTATCATGAAAATTGATAACAGTTCACATAAAACGTAGCTTCATAATGAATAAGCCATTTCTATGATGTCTCTTGCAATAGCTTTTCCGCATTCATCCACCACGGCATCCTTAATTCGGTTCATTATACCAATAATATCTCGTTCTTTCGCCAGCTGAAAATGCTTGCAAAAAAAACATTTAAAAAATATCTACTGAATTTAAATGATGCATGGAAATTTCTACTAACCTGAATAACAGCGATATCGCCCCACATTAATGTTACGATTGCTTGAAGAAGACGTATTAAAGCTATTTGATTGAAATCACCAAAACTAACGACATTTTCAATCGCCTAAATAATGTAATATTCTTCTTCAATTCTATCCAACATCAAATAGACTTCTAATAAAAGGACAGCAAAGGACTATTTTTCTGATGAGATTTAACATTTTTTTCAATAAAAAAAAAAAGTCTGAGAATTAACTCCTTACTGTTCTTGTGGTAAGAAAGAAAGAACGGAAAATTTAAAATCATAAACTTGCATTCGGAATGAAACTTTGAAAACATTGTATATGATACCTGAATAATAGCTCGTAAAGCATCTTCTCGTGGACCAAGTTCAGTTACCTTACCAGATTCTGTATGACGTAACAAAATCAACGCCCAATTTGCTAATGCTGTCGTTGCGGCAAGCTGGAAGATATATTTTTTATATTGATAAAATTAAAGGTTCTAATTCGTAGCTAGCATCACTATGAATTCTTTCTTCAAAAAAAGCTATAGGATTATCGACATAAAGAGAATTGGAAATTGAGTGTAAGATAGAATAGTTATTGTCAATTCGAATTCAAGATTTTTAAACGTACTTGTAAGGCATGCTTCGCACTATTCAGCTGAGTTGCAACGTACCTAACTGTTGTATTAGCATCATGGATGAGCATTGAACGACCCCACTGATGTATAGCAGCATTAGCCATAGCTCGACATGCCAAAATACGGATTGGATCAGAATTAGCACTTATCTATAAAAAAGGATTTCGTAATTTCAGTGATAAGAACAAAAGCTGTAACTGTGTAATCAAAATCTTTGATTATTTCGGGAATTTTTAGAATTCTGTTTAGAAAAGAAAAGAAATATGAATCTGAAAACATTGAAAGTATAGGTATTATAACTTAACGTGCAATATTAACCTACATAACTGCCATTAAGCAGATATCTCAACAGTGTAATAAGACTACAGGAGTGCATATAAAATGTTATTTTAATTACTGAAAATATGCCATGTAATCTACAGTGAAAATTTTTTTCTTGAAAATTTACTAAAAAATTAGTCAACCGCTGCATTGTTTCCAAACCTCTGGCCGACTTGTCATCTTCCATGTCTAAAGAACAATAAATTCTATTTAGAGTCCGATTTAAAAGTGCCAAACGAAACACATCCATTACAGGAATAATTGTATCTGAAATCATTTTCATAATTCACCAAATTCATAATTCATTAAATTTAATGAATTTAATAAGACTACAATATTCGACGAATTTAACAAGAGATGAATTAAATGAATTATCTTTATATGCCATAAATTTTTGTTTGAGTGACAGTTCTTAAAATGTTGGGCTAAGCATTGCACGACATTAGAAAAAGCAGGAACAGATGTATATTGATAGCGGTAAACTGAAGGAGGCCGGAAACCACTCTTTTTTGAAAGCCAGACAAAACAAGTTTTTCGTTTTTTTTGTAGCTGGTCTGGAACTAATAATGAAACTAATTCAATATAAATAATAGATCTAGAAACCACAAGTTTTACACCATCTATAAACTCCTAAAAAACTTGTTTTGAAAATAATGAAGAAAAAGACAAACCTATATGCCATCCAAAACCTGTATCAATTGCGGAAACGTGAATATCTCGTGGGTCATATATTGGAGTTTTTAAAATGTCTTCGAGAGCGCACAACTGAAATGAGTGCAATTAACTAGTTAACAACAGCGATACCTTAAAATAGATTTTGAAGTTTTCAAATCCATTCGGATGCCTTTATCTTTAACTATCATAGAACACAATTTCAAATCATTTCCAAATCCTTAAGGTATATACATATAAACTATAAACAGATTTCAAATAACTACTGAAAAAATCTTACTTCGAAATTCCCAATTTCTATGCAAAAAAAAAAGTACCGCACTGAAAAAATTGTACCTGTTCCTCATTTAATCTATATTTGCTTTGTGTCTCATTTAATTCTCTGAGTTTTATAATTGCTTTAGCTGAGGCTTGTTCGATACCAAATTGGAAAAAATTGGACAGCGGAACAAATTCACTACGTGGTCGTTTTTTATCTGAAAATAATTAAAAAACTAGAATAAGCAAAATTTATGGATAAAATATGCATAAACTGTTTTTATATATATGCATATACTGCATAAACTGTTAGTTGAGCAATTTCTCATAGTTCCGCTCTTTTCTTATTTATTTGAACTAATATGTGTGATGCATATAACATGTTTGAAAATGAATTTATCAAGAAAAAAAAAAGAAAAGAAAACGAACTGAAACCTCACCAATTGGTAAGCGCACACTAGGCATAATTGAAGCAGAATTTGAAACGTAAGCATTTCCACCAGTGAAAGGATCCGTTCCAAATTCTATTCCATTTGGAGTTTGATTTTTGGTACCACCAGGAACATAACGCTCTTCTAAAATTTAGAAGATAATTTCCATTAGAATCTTCAAAAATCCGATGGATGGAAAACTTTTTATGAAAAAAAAATCAATAAATATAGAAAACATAAAGAACTTCCAACCTGTGAAAGGATCATTGAAATTGCCAAATCCACTACTACTGGAATTGCCAGTTGTTCCAGGAACTTGAAGACGAAGAACAGTAGAAACCTGAGATTTAACAAATTTCAATCAATAGTTATTAATCTTCTCAACATTCCTATTTAAAATTTTAGGAGTAGTAAATGAACTAAATGTCCTAGAAAATGTTAGAAGTTAAAACCAACTTTTTCCAGAAATTTTATGGGAAGATTATGTTTTTCAATGAAACGCTGTGCTGCCCAATTTGTATCTTCACCTACATTATACGTTAATTTTAAAATTCGCCCGTCTTCAGTAGTTACATCAAATACATAATCCCATTCCTGAAAAAATTCCAAAAATTAAAGAAATAACACAATTCCTGACTACAGAATAAATTAGGAAATGATTTGATACAAGAATACCAGTAATAGTAAGCCTTGATTTGATAATGCCAACTGGTTTAATTATTTTGATATGCTAACTTTAACCTTTCTATCCTTATAATTAAAATTTGAAAATTTGCCTTTCCATCCAAGAGAACTTTCTTAGTCGATTGTGACTGGGCCATTTTCTTATTAGTTGCTTGACGTGCCTCCGGTATATTTTCGATTATATACTCCGCAACTTCATTCAAATATGACGCAGGTAAATTATTCTCCTGAAGCATTACAAATTTTCGGATCATTTTTTTTTTTTTTTTAATTACATTACATTCCCATGAAATACAAATAAAATTAAATCAACAAATGAAACAAAAAGAAACAGCGAACCAGCAAAAATGTTTGTGCAGCATCATATGGATCTGATCCTTTTTTATACCGTAATTCAATATGTGGTTCTCCATCATCCAACGCTACCTTGATTTTCACTATTTCATTTTGCTGAAAACCCACAAATTAATAAAGTACATTGGAAGGAAAGCACGAAACGCAAAATCTTGGCCGCAAAAATAAAGACATTTCAAATGTTGCGCTCAAAATATGCTTCTAAAACGTGGCGCTAATATTAGTTAAATTAAGGACTGAATGATATGAAATTAATCCATACATCTTTTGACATTATAGCATGCTTAGCTAATATTCAAACATTAGTTCAAATTTGACCTGAGCAGCTAGAACTGCTTCGACTTCGGCAATTTTCTTAGCAACCGCACATTGGAATGATCCCATTACGCTAGCATTTGCTTTTCGATTCGCAGCGGTAGAAAAAATATAAATATTGCCATCACTGAAACCAATGTCTTATCAAAGTGCCTAATATATGCAATTACTAATTAGCAAATCGTAGTTTTACTGCTAATATCTGGACTGAACAGGAAAAAAAAAACTCATTTATTCAATTCTGGTCTCTAATTTGATTGAAAAAGTAAACTTACTCAGCACCAACAGCGATATCATTATTTCTCAAAAAAGTAATAGACCATAGGCTTTGTGCTGGTGTTCTAATCAACTGCTTGTGAGTCAGTGAACCATCATCATTTACATCCCATATTTCCAGAAAACCACCTTCACCAGAATTAGCCATCAAACTGTGCCCTTTTATATTAGCATGCACCAAACTGAAATAAAAATTGAATGAATTTTTTAATAATTCGAAATATGAAGCAATCAATCATAAAAATGAAGCAGAACAAATAAATTACAAACAAAGATTATATTTATGTTTTATCCTGAAGAATAGTAAATCAGGTTCATCTGCTCATCTAATAAGAGAATTATTAGTTTTATTATGAATTTCACAAACTATGTTGAGGGATTGATTGATATTACTGGGATGTGAACGATGATGCATTCTCATATAATACCTGTATATATATTCGCCACTTGAAGAATTATATCTTTGAAGGCAAACACCAGCATCGATATCCCACAAACGAATCGTGAAATCATTGGCAGCCGAAAGGAATCTGTGCTTTGATAATACTACAAGGGATCGCACAACATCGTCATGACCTGAAAAAAGAATAAAAAATAATGTAATAGAATAGACATTTTCCAGATATTCTGATTCCATTTACAAATTTCAAAAATCTAAATTATGAAAGAATGCTCCAAATGCAAAGCAAAAATCATCAACATAACCATAGATTAAACACGAAAATTTAACGGTAACCATCATGTACAACTTCGTGCCATATCATAAATGAAGTGGCTTTATTTAAAATTGAAATTTATCCAACACAGAAGTTAAGTAGATTTAAACGAACCCGAAAATGAATTTATTTCACTGTCACTTTTCCAAAGTTTAATAGTCAAGTCCGCAGAACCAGTGAGATAAAAGTCGGGTCGTTCAGGTATGGAGGCGACAGCCCAAACAGACAATTTGTGACCTACTAAACATAGTGCCTATAAGAATAAAAATGGAATAAAATAAAAATTAAAGACTCTAAGACAAAGAAAGAACAACTTGCATAAATTTTGTTCGGAAAATTCTAATTACGATGGAATTTCACCCCTGTTTCAGTATGTGTATAAGTCATAGTTCAATTCAGTGGATAAAAAAAAGCAGTTAAAATTTACAGCAAAACGATTATAACAAATTTCTCATTTTTCTTTCTGAAGTATCTACATGAAATTAAAAAAAAGAAAAATGACTTAAAAAAAATTACTGTAAACTCTTTCAAGTTATATAAAATCAAACCACATACATTAAAATCCGAACTGCTGATAATTTCTTGAATTGGCCAAATTATTGCATTATTATCCCAGGAACCGCTCATTAATTTTCCATTTTCAGCATCAACATGTAGCACACACACTAAAAACATGAATATCGTTATTTCTAAAACTGCCAACCCACCTCTACTTTTCTTTTTCCTCTTTTCTCCAAAATTCCTTATTTCTTCACTATTTTCCTCCTTCTATGTCAAAATATATTCCAAAAAAGAAAAAAAATTTACCCCTAATTCGACTTCAACATAATTTGACTAATTTTAAAAAATAAAATTTTAGTAGTAATAATAACTAGGAAGATTGAATGGTTATTATTATTGCTATCAAAATTTCATTTTTTAAAATTGATCAAGAAAGAGAAAAGGGAACAAACCGTTCATTTTATGCTCACGTAATATAGTTGTTGGTTTATCGCTATCTGATGTATATACCGCGATTGAGCCATCTTTACGGCCAGCAAAAATTAACCATCCATATTTTGGGCATAAATAAAATGCTACTGCATTAACAGCTAATCTCTCAATATTTGTTAACGACATATCTTCTACATAACTGTCATTTCTGAAATTGATCATAATTCTGCCAAATCGGGAACGAAAGAATTTTTAAATGGTAGTAACCGAAATTTAATGGATTTCATATATTTTTGTTCTACTTCTTTCCAATGACCGAATTCTGGAATGAGGATCAGGTAAGTTTATCCAGTATAAGACTAAATGGCTGAACTTCTTTTTTTTGCCTCAAAAATTACTACAAAAAAAAAAAGAGAAAATAGGAAAAACAAGTTCAACTTACAAGTAATTTTATAAAAAATGGATTTCAACCACCACTTCCAAAACTTTATTTATAAAATTACCATTATTTTACTCATCCTTTATAAATTACTCCTGAGTTAATTACTCAAACAATTCTATACTTGAATATTTGAATATCCAAATATCTCGGGAATCAAGAATTTCTTATTTATCGACGCATATATTATTTAAAATGTATATAGATTAATACCGGATTTACTTGAATTATAATTTATTTAGTAATTGTTCATCAATAAATACTCGAACGATGCATTTGATTTTAAATCATTGAATACTTGAATTATATATTTGATAACTCAGTTGAAATATTTATTTCTTGAATGTGAAATTTGTTATTGATTATACACATCCAAAAATCATGAAATATGTGCTGTTATTTTTTACTGCATATTTCAATACTAGTTATGCATCTAATTATACATCATGCATTTTACATTGATTAAAAACTGATAAGTTATATGCTCGATTACTAACTGTTAATTAAGTAATTATCATTAACAAGAATTTACTGCCGGATTCTGGCTATTACTCAGCTATTTATATTTAATTATTACTACTCCATGAATTTTTTCAACTATTGCTATTATGAATTTTATAAATAAATGTACAAATATGACCTTTCTGAGAAAACTTTAACGCATTCATCACGACTACCGGAAATAATCTGTCCTGAATCGGTTGCAACAATACATTTTACGTCAGAGTGATGTGCTGCAATGATGCCACTAAACTCATAATTTCTTCCATTTTCTTCGCGAACTTCCATTAGTCTAAAATTTTCGTAAAATTCCAGGAAAAATTACTTCGCTGAAGATATTTCGCTTTCCAATAAAAATAAGAAACTGATGGATTTGAAATCTTAATTCAAATGATGAATGGAAACTTCTCGAACCAATTAAAGGTAAGTTTGACAATTTAATCAGCCAATTAGCATGAATTAAAAATTGACTGAAAGGGCTAATCAATAAATAGAAAATTATCAAGTAATTTCTTTCCACAAAATTTTCAAACTAACTTTTCATATTTCGTACCGAATCTAAAATTTTGCTGAGATTTATTATTAATCAACTCATGAATCTGAAAGCTTCGATGATTAATAAAGTTCGCAAATCTGCTTCCCTCGAATTTTGATTAACTAATAAACCAATCAGAAAGGAGAACAAAACACCCCCTGATATCCGCAATATTTTCAAAAAAAAAAATGCGGCCGAGCCAATAGTTCTGGCGTCTCACGGCGCCGGCCCAGTTAAGCTTGCGGTGTGTTCGAGATATTCGGGGTGATATCTGTTCCGAGCGTTGGGTGACAGTTCATCTTATTTTCCAATTTAGAAAATATAACGACTTAGAAGAGAAGAAAGATTGTTGATAAGAATTGATTGATCTGAAGTTAGAGAACGAGAGACTGATAAGATTTGAATAATTTGGGACCACTGAATACACTTTGTGAAATAAAATATGAAGAGATTTTTAGCAATTTTTATACTTCACAATGACAATAATACTTAAGAGAATGCATTAGTTATAATAAATTAAGTATTTGCTGAATTTGCAGCATTAAATCTGATTAGAAATTGATTAAATGATATGATAAATGCAAATAATAATGTTGGAAGAGAGAGAGAGAGAGTGATGAATTACGAAGAATGAAATTCGGAATTTGATTTCAAGTGACAAGAATTACCATATCAGACTGATTACTATGTTTAATGGATTTTCATTTAAATAAATGATATGTATTGATATCTTTTGAGGCATGTTATAGTATGGACAGGAAGCCTGATGAAATTCTTAACAGTTAGTTATTTATTTAATAGGTATTGTATTAATAAGTCCTTGGGTACAATTAATTTAAGCTTAATTAAGCCTTTGTTTAGTGTCATGTCTTTAATTCGGTTCATTTTCTAGTTCTATTTCGAATATTTCAAAATAAATATATGAATTTATTGCCGCATGATTTGTAATATTTTCCAGGTCTGCATCATAATCATGGAAACCATTCTGGAAACTCAGCGACGTTTACATGAGGAACGAGATCGTCTGATCGACAGTATGACCAAAGAATATCTTCATGAACGCAAATCTGTTAGTTCACTTTACTTTGTAATTTGAATATGAGTCAGCTTTTAATAAAAACATAAATAATTTATTGTGTCCGAAATTTGGATAAATCTAAATTGATTCTTTTTCTTGACAATCTTTGCCACTCATTTTCACTTTCTTTTTCAAAGATTTAATTTTCTCAAGAGAGTTCTAAATCTTCCAAGTGGATGATCGGTTAAGTAAAATCCCAGTGAAAATAACTCGTGCTCTAGTTTTTCTTCTTTCTTGAAATCTTTCACATCTTTAAGATATTTTGAAATATCTTAGAGATGTGAAAGAATTGAAAATATCTTAAAGATGTGAAAAAATATTTCGAAATATCTTAAAGATGTGAAAAATTTCAAAATATCTTAAAGATGTGAAAGATTTCAATTTCTGAAATTTCTGTATGCATCTGAGGGAATAAAATTTTTATTTCATCGTATTTTTCTGAATTTGATAACATATTTTGCTTACAGCATAAAGAAAAAATAAATGGAGATCATCGCGTACGACGTCTTGTTGATGTAAGTTAGTTTTAATCAAACCTGTGGAAGAGGATTGTAGATTAATGAAAATCTTTCGAATTAAAATATCTGTTTTTCATTTGATAATATTGTAAGTATAAGTTTTTAATTTAATTTAATCACCTAAGTTAGTCCTGCTTCAAATCTTTTGAAATTTCTCACCATTAAAATTGGCATGAAAACTATGCGCACATTTTATAATTTTGGCTTTACGATTTTGGATTTGAACGAAATTTTGAGAGAAATCTCTCAACTTACGCGGCGTTTGATTTTGCAAGTTTTATCAGAAGTTTTGCATTGAGTATAGTAATACTGCTTTAATCTGATTAAGTCGATAATTCGATTCATATATCTATATTTTTTAGGTCCAGTCAATTTAGATCATTTACTCATTCATTTTCTTATTTATTTGTTGTTCATTTATTTTCATTCATTTCTTTAAATCTAGTTAAACTTAGGCTCTTTGTTTTTTTATTCACTCAGTGTTTGAATAAAGATTTTCAATCATTCGCCACATCTACGTTCTTTATGGATTTTTCGTTTTTAGCGACATCATGAAATCACGAAAAAGTTACGACTTATATATGAAGACAATGACAAATCACGCAAATCAGAATTACGCGCTATTGCTGGGCCAAACGAATTCGCTGAGTTTTACTCACGTCTGAAATCATTAAAAGATGCGCACAGAAGAAATCCAGATGAAGTATGTCACTCAACTTTAGTATTTGTAATTATATTTCGACTTAGTTATTTCTTGATGACTTAGTTATCTAAGCATTATTTGGTTCAATATGTTTAATAGGATCATTTTCCAATTTTAAACTTTTAAGCATCTCATGGTTCTGTCATATTTTTTCAACTTTATGACTCTAAAATCTTCGTCGGAATTAGATTCAAACTATTAGTATCAAGAACGGTGAAACGGTGGTACCAGAGAATACTTGAAGTAGGGGATAAACATATGAATAAGTATTCATAATTTTGTTTTTCTCATAAAATTGTGTTAATTCCTTGCAGATTGCCATACCATTAAGTTTGGAATTTCAAAAGATGAATGAAGCTATAGAAAACATAGAATTAGCCGAAAAAGATATGATCGAATTTACCGATGAAGAAGGCTATGGACGATTTCTGGATTTACATATTCTTTATGATAAATATATTAACATCAAAGGAGTGAAGGTTTTTCATTTTTCATATTTAATAAATTATCCTCGTTCTTCATCTCTTGTTAGTCCTAGTTGCTTTCGTTATATTCAAGTCTACTTTCGGAATTTTGCATGTTTCATCATCTAAAAAAGTGAACCTGAAGATAAAAAAATATGATCATAGATAATAGCTGTGCTATGCAGTGATCGAGTATGATCAAATAAAACATGGAACAGTCATTAACAATTTAATGTTCATAACAGAAAGCTAAATTAATTATTGCTTAGCGACCACAGTAAGATAATATCAGATAATATGCAATTAGATAATATCATAAAAAGTCGAATTAAAATAGGAAATAACTATTCTATAATTTGCTGTTGTGATTCAACTAGTTCAAATTTTAAAGATGTCACATAGAAACATTTATCCAATTTTCGTTAATTTTTAAAATTCCATAATTAAGATATGCGTATTTGGCGAAAGAAATTTTTCAGCGTTAGTGAAACAATTTAAGGCTGTCAATATGATTTTTCTGGAGTATTTTTTTAATGTAGTACTGATTACGCTTCATCGATTGCTTTATTTTACTTCACTTTTCAGAGAATGGATTATTTGGCATTCTTAAGCAACTTTGATTGTTTTGCGGATATTCCAATGAGTTCAAAAAAAACTGGCAGTTACCGTGAATATCTTAGCGCTCTAAAAGAATATTTCGTTACTTTTCTTGCTAGAACACGGCCTCTGCTTAATGTGAATGAAGAATTTGAGAAAGTTGACGCTGAATTTGATAAGAAATGGGAGGAAGGTAACTTAATTTTTTTTTTTTGAAAAATTCTGTGTAAGAAGTGCTGAGTTACTTAATGGCTTTGGATGATAAATTTCAAGAAAAAATGAATTCAAACAATGATGAATGACAATCAGAATGGGAGAAAGCGTATAATTTTATTATTCAGGCACAATCCCAGGATGGAGTCGAGATCAGCATAGTGCGTTGGCGCATTCTGGCGCATACCTGGATCTTTCATCATTCGAAACAGCTACTGATTTGGAGGCACTTGGACTTGATCGATTAAAATCTGCACTTGTTGCGCTTGGTTTAAAATGTGGCGGGTCCGTTAGATTTGATTTAGCCATAAAATGGCGAATAAGAAAAAAAAACATTCATTCGGATTAAAATTTTGATCAAAAAAATTTCAGATTTTGTTGCATTGGTCTCTAAAATATATTTCATTAATTGATTTGAAAATTAAAATCAATGCATTTGAAAGTTTGTTGAGTTAATATTATAATTTCCAAAATGATACTATTTCTAGTACACTAAAGGAAAGAGCAGAACGACTATTTGCAACTAAAGGACATAAATTGAGTGAAATCGAAAAGACAGCATTAGCAAAGCGTCATGATACGGATCAGAAAGAACAATTCAAATTACGTCAGACAGCACGATTAGAAGCATACATTCAAAGGCAAGATATTTTTTTTTTTTTTTTTAAAGTTTACTTAAATACTCTGATTCTTATCTTGAAAATCGCTGTAGATACCAATAATTTTTTTTAACATCCAAATAATTTCGACGATGAACATTCAATCTATAGCAATAGACTGATTAAAATAATGCGAGAGTTGCGTGAATGCATTCGTTGAATACAATATGTGAATACAGTGAATGCATGGAGTGAATATTGAATACAGTGAATGCATTTGTTGAATACAATATGTGAACAGTAAATTTGATCAATTAATCATATGTACTTACAATATTTCGAGAGTGTAAAATTTAAGCAAAATGTTTTATTAACTGGTTAGTAAAATTATAGTAAATCCATTTATTCAAGCTTATTCTTTCATTCATTTTTATATATTTAGTTGCTTAAAAGTTCGTTAAATCCTTCGTACATTTTTATTCACTTTGTTCGATAAGGAAATTGTCATTGGCAAAAACTTTCAGCGTTTTTGATGTTCTTAAAGTTGGGGAGCATACAGAAACGTTGTCATCATCGGAAACATTTTTTGTGAATGAAGTAAACTAAATTTTTATTGTTAAGAATATAATTTACTATCTGCTGTCAAGAGCAGCAGATAGTAAACTCTGAGGACACATTATCCATTTCATAGCCGATGAATGATTGCATTATTAAGGCGAAATTTAGTAAGATGGCTGCTTAACTGATTCTCGAGAAAATGAGAGGAGGGAGATGTCAAATTCTGATAAAAAGAAAATCAGTTCGCTACAAAGATTTGAAATTTATTGAATTCGGCAATATTTCAGTAATATCGACAGCAGTGTATTTTAGGCCACACCGTGCTAGTAATCACAGAAAATATAACGTAAAGTGACTTTTAGATTATCGGCTTTATTGAGCGATGAAAGAGAAGCTACCAAAGAAAATGTCGAAAGAAAACAAGCACGAGGTATTGGTGAAAATATGGAAGAAGAGGAAGACATAAATGATATGTCGGATGATGAAGATGACGATAGCATTCCATATAATCCGAAAAATTTACCCTTGGGATGGGATGGTAAACCAATTCCATATTGGCTGTATAAGTTGCATGGTCTCAATATATCCTTCCCCTGTGAAATTTGTGGTAATCAAGTTTACAAAGGACCGAAGGCATTTCAACGACATTTTAATGTAAGTGAACTTCATAATAGAAATTTTTTTTTTTTTTTTTGTTAACTTATTGGATTTCAAAATGATGTTTGATTTTTAGTTTTAAAGCATGAAAATAAGTGATAAAATGATTAATAACTTCAATGCCTTTGCCTCTTTCTGTACGTTGTTTGTTCGATTTCTTAGGATAATTATTTTAGACACGCTTCCGCTCCAATTTAATAAAGTGAAGTAGAATTGTGTTTGAAATAATCACTTCTAAGTAGGTGAAATTACGAAGTTCTTTATCCGTTCATAATTGTTAGATAGCTCTTATCAAAATTGTAGATCACAGAATTTGAATATTTCAAGAATTTCATCTATTCGCAGTTTCTTCAAATTCAGGAATGGCGTCATTCACATGGCATGCGTTGTCTCGGGATCCCGAATACGGCACATTTTGCAAATATTACGAAAATTTCTGATGCTGTTGAACTTTGGGGGAAAATACGACGACAGAAAGAGTCACTGAAATGGAATCCTGAACATGATGAAGAGTTTGAGGATTCTGCAGGGAATGTTGTCAATAAGCGAACGTTTGAAGATCTTAAAAGACAGGGGCTTTTGTGATTATCATGTTGTTTATTTCTAGTTTTCGCTGTGAAAATAATGCTCATCAGTCTTATTTTTGCACTTTATTTTGATCATTGGGCATCGTTAATTTGTTCTAGAAAATTTTTAACTTATCCAAATACGATGGACCAAGTTGTTAAGATTTTCATGATTTATCTAATTTGAAGATTAGATAGGCGATTGCAAATAACTTTCTAAGGCATTTTTCAATTATTATGATCGTTATAAAAAAGATATCAGAAGCTAAAGTTGTCATTTTAATCTCGGAAAAATATGTTCTCCATTTTCATATTTTTTTCTGTGTTTTTCAGCATGAATAAATTTAATTGTTTTAGGGCTGTTCAAATAGCAATTATTTACAGTACATAAATTTTGTAGTAAGCTAGCTTCAAAATTCGTGTTCTTGATGCATTTACAAAACGAAAAAAATTTGAATTTAATCTGCAAAAGCAAAAAATTATAAGCAAACAAGCTAAGCATTGATAAGACTCTTTACCTAAAAACATCTGCTATTAAGAAATTTAAATCAAACTCTATGAAATTTAAAGTAAAGGCAAAAGACGAAATCTCACACACAGAAATAAAGAAGACAGAATACAAACAAAAATGTTCAATTGAACATGTTTGTTAAAAATCGATAAATCAACTGCTGTGATCATCTATAAAAGGCTTGGGATCCCTGAAGTGTATCGAAATCGATAAGTTTCAGATGTTTGCTACAGCAGAGAGTTCTTGAATCGTCTCTAAAATTTTTTTCCGGATGATTATGTTTTCCTCGTCTTTTGGATCGATGGATTGACGACGACATACCTTTCCGGGTACCAATTATTTCCTTCTACGACGGTTCCTTCAATACATCGTCAGCATGCTTGAATTGTTGACGATAAACCTGCTAGTTACTATCATGTAATGCTGCATCTGTCATTCGTTTTTATACAAGCATTATATGCTCGTCAGTGCCACGAGAAGCTTCCTCGACCAGCCGCAAACTTTCGTCGAAATATTCTTCCTCAAATATGCATTTTTTCTGAAAAGAACTAACAAGAGGCTTGATTTTAACAAAAAAATCAAATGACGAAAATTTGTCACACAACTATGGAAACTAATCCAAAAAAAGAGCATCTAGAGTAGTTCATCGAACGACATTCACTAATGCTTCCTGAAGTATATTTCGAACATACAGCTAAAAATCGCCATGACTGATATTTCGGAAACATTTAAAAAAAATTACATGTCATCTGTCAGAAGTTAAATTTGTAATTTATTCGATTCTTTCCGATCAGATAATTGCATGATTGAAAAAATTCTAATTTCACGACTATCTTTTTCAGCCACTGTGTTTGTTCTTCAGCACTGCAACGTAATATAATCAATTCAACCAATATAGTAAAAAATTCAAGTCGATTTAATCAAACAGTAGTTTTGAGGAAATTCGTCGAAATCAATTCGAATTTCTATTATAAGAACTTTTATAGATCACCGAATCTTTGTAATTATTTCAACTTCATTTCCAAATCACTTCCATCAGTTTATTTTTCAGAGCACTGCAGAAATACTAATAGTTTTTGTAGGTTAGTCAATTTGCTCCTAACATATTTTCATTATAAAATTCCCTCTGGAAAAGATGCTGATCCAAATAATGAACATTTATTCCATTACAGTAAATTAACTGAGGATTTGAATTTATAAATCGAAAATTCAAAGTCAAATTTAAAATCGAAAGCTTGTAAAAAGAAAGCAAAAGACAATTCAATTTAAAAAAAAAGAAAAAAAAATCCAATTTCTTGAGTGGAAAAACTGTGAGGTACATTTTTAATTTGTAACAGAAATAATAATTATTCACTAGAGAATATATTTTTCTTAACGTGCTTAAGTGTAAGCTTTAAAAGCGTATTGGAAAACAGCATAACAAAAAAGCATCATATTAAATACAAGAACTTTGATTACATAAACCAATGCAGCCATTCTTCATCATCCAACCTCTGAAACAAAAATTTTTGATTTACAAAAAAAGTGGTGGGAAATGGAAAATAAATTTAAGAGGATCAAGCATTTTTCCTCAATTTGTAGGAATTCTTTTTTCCATTCAGCTTACTAATAAGTACTCTCCTACCACGACAAATGCGGAGACAGCGTCTCGTCAGATATTTGACTGTAATTAAAAAAGAAAATATTCTATATAAAAAAAAAAAACTTCTTTTCGGAACAATTCAACTTTAAACCAAAAACAACAATTAATTTCCACACTATTTTCGTTCAATACACTTACTTTTCGAAAATTTTCTAAAATCTTAAACTTCTGCTCCAAATTTGGCAGCATATTTAATTTTGTGAACAGTACTCAGCTTGTCGAAAAAAGCGAATTTTAGCAAATATATTCAAATATTCAAAATATTTCTATAATAGATTCCTCAGTCAAATAAATAACTTATTCTATCTTGCACAATGATCTTTGCTCCCCTTCTTCTCCAATTTGCTAATAGAGCTCATGTGGATTGTTTGAAAGGCTGTAAAACATGTAAATCTCTCCAACTTATATTAAAAATTAGCAATATCTGCAATCCTAACCCAAATGCGTCGTAAATGTAAATAGCTTCTTTGTTCACATAGCTATCTTTGTTCATGATTATCAAGCTTAACTTCAACAGCGAAAAATCGTAAACTCATCCATACGTAAATCCTCCGGTCTTATAATCAAGCCCATGTTTGCGCTTCCCTATAAAAGGGGATGTTAGCAGTCGTAAAGGATCCTCTGGGCCAGTACAACCTTTGACTCGCTTTGACCCTTCAAATCTTCATCCGTTATTGTCTATCATTGATACATCTTCAATCCTTCATCAAAACTCATCAGTTTCCAAACTTCAAATAAACCTTAAAATATATACACCTATTATCTATATCTATGTGACAAATATTGAACTATCAACTTTACTTTCCATATTCATTTATAAACTGCATCGTAACGCAGTTGCTACAATAAACTACATCATAGCTTTTATCACACGACAAATCCGTCTACACAAGCAGCCAATCCACAATTTTTCCAGTGAAAAAACTTTCACGACACAATTCATTATCCCGTCAATACCGTCATTATTGGATTGTTTCATTACATCCAGATCTTGCATTCCATCAAGCCGAAGTGAAAATAATGTATAACGTTTACTGAGAACAGCATCATCAAATGAGGGAAGAGTAGAATTCTGGTCCCTCCGAAGTAAATTAATTTTTTAAAGTTGGTTAACTCCCAAATATATTTAAATCAAATACTCAATCTCAAAAAAAAAAAAAAAATCAGTGGATGAAAGGATGTCTTTGCTAAAATATGTTTGTTAATAATAAACTTAAATTATCTTAAAACTTTGTGAGAAATTTGATTTTGATATATTTGGATATCTTTTGTCCTAATATTCAATACAGACATTAGAATAGTAAGCACAAAAAAATCCTTCGAGTTGATTTAAAAAATTTTCCATTATTTAGTTCCATTATTTAGAACACAGGGCTGGGCTAGCGTTATAAGGAGCTTTTCTCGAAACTTCTCGTGAAAAGTGAAGTACCCGATAACTGAGTTTTAATATAGCGACCTTTTCGCCTTTCTTTCATTCTTACTTTCAAATATATTCATACTTGACCTTGTCCACCTCTCTTCATTTCTTTTGTTCAGATTTATTGCCAGTAACTCACTAATCAAATTCCAAAATAAAGTTTTTAAAACACGACAGAAGCGCCTCGACAAAGTCGTTATACAGTAATGAAATATCAATTTGAAGTTAGCATTCGATTACATAGATTATAATGATAAGTTTGCACATAATTTAGTTCACAATATTTTAAATTTCAAGTGATTTTCGAAAAGATACAGAGCTTTTTTTTGTATGCATTCCATATATAACACAAATACTGCAGCTTCATTCATCATTTTCCTTGAACAGACGTCCAAAAAAACCCTTTCGTCGTTTATGATTATTACCACCATCTTCATCATCTGTTACCTCACGAATTACTGGACCACCTGAAGCAGACCCGAAACGTGCACCAGATCTAAAAACAAAAAAATGTGACACATTGCACAATGTGACATATAATGTGTCACATACGAATAACATACTTTAAATCTATTATACTGTAGCATAGTCTATTACTCACATAATAAAAAGAATTACCTTTTTCCTCTCTCATAATCCTCATCAATCATCACATCGTTATCATCCTCTTCATCTGGAAGAGTAATAATCGGTGCATTAATACCACTACCACCGATGCGTGCTGCCTGCAAAATTGCAAAACCTTCAAAATGAAGCAAAGTAAAAGTATTCCACAACAAAATTTGATAGTTCTTAATTCTAACCGGAACAATATAAAAAACAACTAACATGACTTCGGTTGCTTGATGACGTACCACCATACCTATTTCCACCTTCAATCGCACGATTTCTTTGGCCATCAGCTCTACCATCCATCAGATTACGTCGTGCACGAGATGCAAATTCACGATCAAATGCTTCCGCTTCATCTAAAACATTTGCGTATCATATAATTTCAGCAACTGTTATATATCTAATCTCCAGTCATCGACAAGACAAAATCAAGACAACTAGCTCCTAACTTTTTCGTACTTAGCATTTAATGAATAAGTGAAGTGAGAATTTTGGTAAGAGTATATTAAAAGTAATCGCAATGGCAATAATCAAACCACTCAGTACCAGTTTCGTCGTTAAATTGTTGATAGTTGATAATTAATAAAATACCTTGGGTAAGATTAACAAAACTTTGCCGTTCTCTAATCCGACCATCACGATCACGTTTCTTTTCTATTACATGAGTCCGATCACCTATTGTATGTCCAATCGTAAGCTTATCACCTACACCATCTTCACCTGTTCGAATTGCATGCCTAAAAACCAAATCACTTTTGCTATTTTTCATTTGATATTTAATGACTGTTGATGAAATCAGAAAGCAAAATTTTTGTGAATTTCATTTATTTATCCTAATCAAAAAATTTTTTAATAAATCGCTTGTAAGAGTTCTATTTCTCCAATGCTTCGTTTTGCGAGTAAGCACGCATCATTTAAATAACAAATTTTTGAGAAAATTTTGAGAAATAGGGAAACTTCATATTTCTCAAAATATAGAAATAAGGACTCATAAATTCCATAAATTAATTAAAAATAAAATAGTACCGTGTTTCCTTTACATCACCAGTTTTACGGATTGATTTTTCGACTACTCGAGGTTGTCCACCATTACGTCCATCAAAACTTATCATTGTTGAATGAGAAAAGACATGTGAATTTGGATCATTCATTGCCCGTGTCTGCACATCCTCCTAAAATTTCATCAAATAATTACATTCTCATTGAAAATGAAAAGTGTAATAAAATATACATTCTTTATTTAATCTGACAAAATTATGGAATGAGAAATAAAAAATATATGCCATAATCAACAGACATTGACAGTTGAAAAGAGAAGTCTATATCGAATTTAAATCAAAATTGTCATTTTCAAAACAATGAACCATTTGTCTCATGATGCCATTGTATAAGTTAAAACCAAATGGATCCATTAGCGCCATATCATTTCGATGTGCCGGTCGTGTTCCTGGTGATTCTCCCAGTAAACCTCAACACAAAATTATATTTCTTCACAAAAATAATGTTAAATGTACTCCTTTTAACAAGGTTTTTTAAATCGATGATCAGAACTTCAGTTACCAGCATTTCACCAACACATCCTCAGGAACCATCTTCAAATGAAGCTGAAACAAAATCCTAAATAACAAATAAGATGAGAACAATCACCTGTGGAAGAAGTGATGAAATAAAGAATATATATTTACTAACAAATATGCAAATTCGAAAAGATGAAGAATATGATGATCTTATACATACTTTTGTTCATTCTACTTTGTTTTATGAAAAAGATTATGCATATCGCCAAACAGAAAAAAAAAAGAACGAAAAAAGAAATTACCATCAAACGTATTGTGCATATTGAACATTGAACCAAATGGATTCATCATTCCTTGCATCATTCGGTCCATATCACGCATCTGTTGTCGTATTTGATGATGAATATTCCTGGAAACAAATATTCTTTCTAGCAAAATCCATTTATCAATATATTTCCACATTTATATCTAATAATATTCTGTTAACTTCTATTCAATCATTCATTTATTATAAAAAAGTTAAGTGCTTTAATTAACTTTAACCTTGTCTTTTCTAAAGTACGTCTCAACATATTCAACACTGATTAAGTATAATTTATAGCAAAAATGTTATCAAAAATTTTTTAAATGAATTTGGTTTTTTTTTTTTTTAAAGTGGCAGAAAGAAAATCTGATTATTTAGAACTGGAAGAAAAGCTACTCTTGTTCATTCTTTTTCCAGTTATCATGAAGGAACAAACCCGTTTTAAATCATTAAATGTTTTTGCAAAGTGATACGGAAAAGATGCTTTTGAAAGAAATGTAGATTGGAAGAGGGAATAAGATTTGAATAGCAGATCAAACTACGAAAATAACTGAAAGCTGCTCAAACTGGATAACTATGGAAAAAAGCATGCGAATTCGTCGAAAGACATTTTTGGCTAATTGGTGTTATACATTAGAGATTTAGAAGTAGCTTAAATTTTGTCTGGGCTGCAATTATTAAATTCCATTTCAGATTGTTATATTTATCCAAAACCTATAAAAATCAATTCCGTATTCAGCTTAGTTTATTTCTTACAATATCAAAAAGAAAAAAAAAAAATTACAGAAATATAGGCCACATAAAAAAGTTAATTTAAAAGCTTTAAATGACAAATAAAGAATTTTTATTACATTTTCAAAATTTCCTACAAAAAAACTCTAATATAAAATGAAAATGAGAGAAATAAATCTTCTCTTCTTTATAATCATCAAACTAAAACACTGTTTTCCAAGCTATAATTACAAATTAGAAAATACAGAATAATCTTAGCCATAAATAAATCATTTAATCATCTCATTTTATTCCTGTCACAATTTTAAAACTAACCATTTCTCCCGTGAAATATCTCTACGTCTACTCATCGCTAATCAACAAGAATAAATGGAAAATCGGAAGAAATCCTCATTTATATTGCTGGTAATAAAGAAAATATTTTTCCTCTTCTTGCTATTAATTTCAATTTCATTTAACAAAATTAGTAACAATTTCATCCTATTTTAATTGTTGAAAACTATCAATCTCCGACTTCAGAAAAATACATTCTAATCATTTAAATCCAAGAATTACATTGAGAATCTTGTATATGATTATATTAATTAAATCTTTCACATACTAATGTTATATTGTAAAATTTAACAAAATAGAAGTCTTCTAGTTTTTAAAATTTTCATTTCCGATACAGCTCTTTATTTTATGAGAATACTCGATAATGTTATAAAAAATGATTGCGACAGAACTATAATAAACTTTCACTCACGAAATCGTTAATTTTTGTAATAAATTTCTTTTTTGAAATATAAATTTCCATTTCCGAGACAGATTATAAATGAAGCATTCAAAACGTAAAAAATGATAAATTGGTGAGGTAAAATGTCCCTTATTTCTTTGAATTCAAATTTTTTCATTAATTGAAAGATCGAGAAGCTAAAAAATTCGGTAATTTGGGAAACAGGATAGTTTATTTCATTGATAACTTTCTTAAAATTCCTTATTCATCACAATTATATCATCAACAAAGATTATTTGATTATTTTACTTCAAGATAGCCTAATTTCACATTCCAACGTTAGAAAAATTTTATCCTTTTTTTTCTGATCTTTTGATGAAGGAAATTTTCATCTAAAAAATTTCAAATATTAGGAAAATTCCGTTTTCTTCTTTTAAATCTATCTTAATTAATAAAAAGTACATGAATACCCAAAGAAAAATAAAAGGAAAACTAGCTAACTATTTGTATAAAAAACAAAAAGCGACACGAAACAGTAGGAAGTCAATTTCATGCTATCGAATTCGAGTGCAAGCTGGCCCAATCGATATGAATGATAGCATTTACATGCTAATAAAAATGTAGCATTTACATTTTTATTTATATTGATGAATAACAAAGTTTAAAACAAAATAAATAAAAAAAATAAAATCATTTGGTCATAAGCGATATGAATGACATGCATTTTAAGGTTATTGTATTCTCGATGTCTCCTTTGAACAGTTTATCAATGAAATTTAATTATCCATCTTAACTTTTATCACTGCGGTAAAAGAAGATTCGAAATTCTTGTTTCAAAATGGTGATTCGATTTTTATCAAAATTCTGGTTTGATCAAAAAAAAAAAAAAGAAAAAATTCTAAATTCTGATTTGATAACGTACTATTCACGAGAATACAGCGACCTTAAGAAGTTTAAAGTAGTAGTAAGTAGTTTATCAAATCAGAATTTCGAATCTTTTTTTCTAATTAAATGTTACCTACGAAATCGAAAGTAAGATGTCATTATTAACCAACCCCGTAATCATTATAACATAGCTCTCATTCATATCTATCTTAATAATATCACTACAGATTTATTATTGTCAATTTTTTGCTCTGCTCATATCCGCAATCTGCTCAGACATGTTTTCTCTCAATTTTCTGAAAAATACAACCAGTGTTTTTCAGTCTTCTCTTTTATTCTTCCTCTCTTTTTGTCCTCTCCTTTTATCGATCATATTACCTACCATCTCGATCCATACCGATGAATTTGAATTTTAAGAACTTCTATTCCATGAGAAATTTTTGAAATCTCTCCTAGCTTAGCTTAAATGTTTCGAAAACACTCCTACTATCTCAATGCAATTTATAAGATAACGAGTGGAAGACCCTTAAATTTATCCAAATAATTTAAGCAAAAAAATGTTTTCCTTCTAAAATCAAAATCGAAAATAAAATAAAGTAGAAAAAAAAAGAGTAAAAAAAGTACCGAATGAGGAAATTGTAACAGTTCAAATGTAATGCAATGTTGAAGAGAAAGGAAAAAATATTAAGAAAGAGATAGAGGATGAATAGGAGAGTCAGACTTTAGGAAAAATGGATTCAAATCAATAACTGAAATGAGAGAGATAAACGAACGAGTGAGATATTATGGAGTTGAGAGAAAAAGGAGGAGACTGTTCAAAGAGAACAAGTCTGCGAACTTCGAAATTGTTCGAGAACAGTCAAAGACACCAATTAAAAATTCTGTTGATGGGAAATTGGAAAAACACTGAATCTGATTGGCTGTATCGATTAAAAAAGTAACAATAAAAATGATTTGAAGAACAGGAAAGGAACTGAGCGTAATCAGATCGTACCTGAAATGTTCCGATGGTATCTACCTGTATCATAAACAACAAATAAATTAAATTATACATAGCATGCCTTTTTATTTTACTACTTCAGTTATTTAATCCGATACTAACAACTGATTTCTTATATACAAAATATAAATAACAATTATTGATAATCCTTAATAATCTTCCGATTGCTTCTTCAGTCTTTAAGTTCCCATAATCCATTTCTCAAGTATTGCAAAATTTGACAGTTAAAAACACAACATTTCGAACTTCTTTTCTGCAACATTCAATATTCTCTTTCTTAAGCTAAGAACTGTCCAAATTTACACTTGCTTTTCATGTCTGCTTTTAGATTTAGTCACAAATTAGTAAGGAGAATTCGGAAAACAAAAATCATCAGTACACTATTATTTCATTTTTATTCAAATTTTATTTATTGCTTAAAACCAAAAATTTAAAAGAAACAAAAAACACTAACTTATAGGTATAATATTAGAAGATTTTCAATATCATTTCATCTAAACTGCTTTCTACTCCCCAATAAACCATATCCTTCTATTACCCCAGCAACAACAAATTATTTGAGCTATTTGGAATAAATTTTTCAAGCGCTGCACTGTACAGTCTTCATGAAGGAATGATATAAGAAATCAATCTTTTTCTCTATTCAAAACGTATCGACTTTTTTGTTTCTTTCAAATTTTCAGATTTAAGCAGTGGTTGAAACTTGAACGTAAAAATTCAAATTCTCATTATTTCTGAATCCGGAAAAAATAGGAAAATAACAAAATAATAAATTTGAATAAATTCGCAAAAAATCACACCTGCTACTTGATCGCACGGAATAAATTTGATGCTGAGTAAAGTATACCATACCTCCGTGTGTAATGTTTCAGTTCAAACTTACACACAAATACACTCACAAATAATTTAGTTGCAAATAATATATATCTATGTGTCGCAAATACCTGTTTTTAAACTTTACCAACAAAGCATTAAATATTAATTAAAGCACTGGTGCAGACCATTATTACTGCTACCACAAACAAGTTTTATTAGATTTCTTGAAATCATTCTAAAGGAATGTTTGTTATTCAGCAATTTCATTTGTTCACAATACAAGACGTTAATTTTAATGACTATTGTTGGAAAATGAACAGTTATTTTTCGTTATCATTTAAACTGATCTGTATTAACAATCAATACTGATAACACTTTTTTCATGTATGATTAATAATTTCATATAAAAATCAAGAAAATAAATCTATTCCACAATCTTCTAAAAATTAACGAAAATATCGTAAAAATTTATCAATTAAATAAAGCACTGATTGATGAAAGAAATCTACAGCTCATTTATGGCCTCTATACTTCATATCTATTTCATTATAGTGACATTCATGACTCATTAAGAAAAAAACATAATGCTAAGTTCAGTGAGGATAATGTTCAAATATTTTTATATCCTTCTTGCTTGAAGCACATATATGTGAAATGTTTAAAAAATCTAGGAAGTCATTTCTATGTATGAAATCTATAAAAAGCATTTAATTCCATCCATCAGAAATGCATGTTAATCAGTAGTTCATCACGTTAAATTTTATAGGATCCTTATTTATTGAACAAAAACAAATGTTATTCACGATAATTTCACCCTCTATTAAAATTTCACAAAAAACTAGCTATGGAAGATTTCTCACATACTATAATTGTTTATTTTGATTTTGATATCAAATCAAAATCATCTATCCTAAATTGACTATTTCAATGCCTTATCAAATTGACACTTGTTTAATTTTGCTTCACACAATTATAAAAGATCCTCAGTCATCAGACCAGATGTAAAATCTGTTATTTTAACATTTGCACTTGATGAAAATGCAAATTAGTGTTTGAAATCACAATTAATTAAAAAAATATTCCCCTTTTTTCATGCTATAATATTATGGATTTTGCAAAAACATTGGAAAATTCCATACTTACATACAACAGAAGGCAAACATCAAAAAAAGAAAAAAGAAAAAGAAAAACAGGTTTTATTTTTTCCTTATTTAAATCTTTTCTCATTATAAATATTTTGAAATATTTTTCATCGTAATAATATTACATACTTGAGACCATATTTTTTTCAGTTCTTGTCATTCTTACAATAATTCAAAATTATGTCTCTCACGGTTCACAGCTTGTTGTCACTTTTTAACTTGTCAATTACTGCTTCTTTAAACCCCGCGTTCCATCAACAGCAGTATACTTAGTTTTACTCTCAAATTCATTGTTTGGACAATAATCAATCATCATACCATCCGAGATATAGATATTCAAATATCGCTGTCCTATGTATTCAAGAACTAAAACTCTTATTAAAATTATCTTTAGAATTGATTTATTAATCTGTACGATTTCATTCACTCCCCAGACTCATACATTTTAAATTCTCATAAAGTTAAGATTTTACAAACAAATTTTGTTGAATGTCGGTAAAATTATTTGAAATCTAGTAACTCAGTAGCTACTATTAATTATTAAAAAAATATAATTATTAGAAAAATGGAACGAAGTTTATCTGTCTGAGAAAAAATAGCGAGTAATTCATTACTTGACAATAAATAAATCTAATTCATTTGAAGAAAACTTATGAAAACTGTTACTTATGACAAAATGCATTCAACCGAAACTCTTTGTATATATAAGAGGAATAAGTCCTTCACACGCTCAAAAAATTTATTTTGAAAAGTATTTGAAAAAGAACAGAAATCTCAATAATTTTTTCGATGTTCCAAATCCTGCAAAGGGTTAGTAAATGAAGTAGCTGCAAGTTTTTATCAGTACAAAGGTTGCAACTACTTTAGAATACTCAATAATTGATCTAATGAATTCAATTAGAATACTCAATAATCGATCTAATGAATTCAATTCAAATACCGGTTAGAAAAATTAATAAAAAACAAGTTGGTAAAATAATAAACAATTGATAAATTAATAAACAATAATTTTCAGATGACGAGAAATAACTAAACTAAAAAATGAAGAATCAAATAAAATAAAGATAACTCACTAATAAGTTCAAATCCATTTTACCAATTAAATCCAATAAATGAACAAATAAATAACCAAACTAAAAATTGACTGGTTGGTTTCAAATTAAAAACAATTATTGAAAGACTTACCCAAAGCCAAACGGATCGCCATCAAACATAATTAGGGAGTTGATGAATAATGAGATGAATGAATTCCTTAAAAATAAAGCAAATATATAACACTGATAACACGATGTCACAGAGTAGATATCACCCGACATGTAAATTAAAATTGTTCACTACAACAAATACCACCAACATTCGGCATCTTTTTTTTTCTTTCTTCAATGCACATATGTGATGAAGAAGTATTCAAAAATTAATAAATCATAATACCATTTAAATTATTATTGTTAGTAAATTGATAGCAAAGAATACCTATACATAAACAATTCTGAACAAATGCCAATTTTCTGGGAGAATGATAAAAAAAACCGAAAAAAATTAAAAAGGAAAAAGAAAGGTTGGATATCTAAAAAGCACAGAAACCGATAAGGAAATCGATTTTGGGCAATCAATTAAATAAATGCGAGAGAATGAATGAAAAAGGAGATCTCATAATGCACTTATCAAAATTTCGAAGATCATCGCTTAAAAATACCATGTCAATTCTGATTTTAAAATTTGGATCAAAATTCGAATTTTTGATCATAAAATTTAGATTAAATTCTGAGATTTATTCATTTATCTTCTATTAGTTTAACATTTCTAAATGCTTGTACTACATTACTATTACTAAAAAAATTTAATCTATCAGCAGGAAACAAATTTTCGTATTTTAATTCAAAAAATTGGTCAACAGCAAGTGTGATTTTATTTATACTAACACAGACTTAAATCTTTGATGATTAGACTAAATGCTAGGAAAAAACCATTAAAATAAGGATGAAACTTGAGCTGCTGAAACATGTACTTGAAAAAAAAAAAAAAAAAAAAAAGAAAGAAATTAGAGACTTATAAATATTTACAAGTGTGGAAGGAAGAAAACTGGTTGTCATATCATATAAAAATAATCATCGGAATTGTTAAAACATTTCCTTCGCTGTCTCTTCTTCTTGAGTGACAATGCAAAACATCAATTTGAGACAACTCATATGAAAATATCAAAATTTCAACATTTGACAATATGGAAGTTGATAGTACATACTGCATAGTTAGATGATATCTGCTACAATGATTTCTTAGTAATTTCCCAATTTTAGATTTTAGTTCTATAATAATAACCCGAAAATCCATTTTCATATTAGAATAGAAAGTTTTAAGTTCTAATTCTGCAATAAGTAATCTATAGATTCGTTTTTCTACTACAACAGTTATAATGAATAACCCATATATCAATTAACAAAATATTTCTTTTTATTCATCCTTTAGTTAAACTACTAGCAAGTCGAATTATCTCATATTAGCAACTAGGCAAAAATTTTGAAACTTCTACGGAACTCTATCAAATTAACCCCTTTCACCATTTCACTTTTGCTACACGATGAGCAAAAAACGATCAAAAAGCTGAAAAATTGAAATTACAGTTTTCATCCACTAAAGGATATATAACAATTCTGCAACTAAAAGCAAACATCTTTTGGAACTGTAAATAAGCATCCTGAAAAAAAAAAAAAAATCTTTTTAAAAGAATCATTGGAAGATTCAAATTGTATATAAATATGAAATATAAGGATGATCTACATAAAATAATAGTCAATTTTTTTCGTCCTTTTCTCTCTCTTTACCTACTAGCTCTCCTACTTTTTTTACATCTCAATCTTATTAATATCAATCGATTCCTTTAAGTTCAAAAATAACAGCTGGTTTCTTTGAATGATTCAACAAAAAGACTCACATTCTGTAAAATTTCCTAATTGTTGATAAAGATAGTAAATAAACAGAATATAAAATAAAACGAAAAAAAAATAGAAGACACCTATAGAACGAAATAAATGGATTTGAAGAACCTTCCGTAACGGATGAAAATGAAAACTGAAATTTACGTTTAGTTGAAATGAAACTTGATGAATTTCCATCATAACACTAATTCTAACGATTTCAATCATATAAAACTTAGAAAGGTGATATCGAAAATTTCATCATAATCTCGAGATTTCCTGACAAAACGTTTGTTGCCAAATTTTATGCCCAGAAATGTGGCTATTAGCCAGCTAATAATTTAAACTAATCGATAATAACAATTTTAATTAAGTACACCTTCTGGATATGCAAAATGTAACAAAAAATGAAATGAGGAAATAATATTGAATAAGTTCTGAAGGAATACTATTAGTAAAAAACAATGCTAATAAGTAAACACTCCCATTCATTTCTTCCCGATATATACCGGGACAACGACCCCAGAAAACCACCCAAACAAAAACAGAACACAATTACAGCCCAACAACTTCACATCGACAACGGAACCAACAACACAACAACGATGTCGACCGAGAAGTGAACATATCGATTATTGATAATGTACTGCAAACAATCGTTTTAGGAGTAACGTATTTCAAATTTTCTGAATTCTTGATATAAATGAACGGAGTGCATGTTTATAGGAATAAATAACGCCAAGTTTATTTTTTACGAAGTATTTTACTAATTCTTTATTTACATAATATTCATCACGAGTTTTTGCACTTTTACCGAAAAAGTGGATTATGGAGAAGTAATAATAGCTGATCTTAATCTGATGTCTCCAAAATGTTTTTTCTTTTTCGAAGAAGATATAGTTTTTTGGAAAAAAAAGTGAGCAATAAATTTAGTTTAAGCAAGAATTTTATGTGAAAATATATCGAAAAAAGAAAAAAAACCAAATAAATAAGTGACGAATGAATAAAATTAATTGATGAAAGTGAGAAAAACTTTTTGGATATTCCAGAATTTTCGGAAAATTTTCAGAATACTAATATTTTTTCTTTAAATAATAACTTTTTAATTTCTTGAATAATTTATTTTTCGATTACGTTTTATATATAATAATAATGAGCAAAAGTTTTTAAACTGCTTTCTCATACATGTATTACTGAAAGAAACGAAATAAAAGCAAAAACTTACGCAAATCAAAATTTGATTGGAAACCCAGTCAGCGACAATCCCAGAAAACTTGACTGATTGAAACGGAATCGTAACGGATTACTGATTGTAAATTTTTGGAACATTCATATATGTCCACATTTGTCATATGATCATGTAAATTACAAACTTAAAATAACCAATGATCCATTTTCTTTTTAAAAATCGGCATGTTTCCATTCACTGAGTTTACTCGATTCACACCAAATCATTAGTTCGTTGAATTACCAATCAAGCAGTCAACAAATCAATCAATCAATCAGTCAATCGATAAGGTTATGATTCGGTATTGCTTCAAAATGCAAAGAACTGATGATGTTTGGACACATCGTCGGTTTCAATAACTTTACGGATGACTTACATTGCGATTCATTTTAGTAAATTAATATATGTAATCAATCTTATAGCATCACAGAAGCCAGAAATAAATGATTTATTTCAGAAATCTATATCTTTACTAAAAATCAATCATGTAAATACATCAGTCTTATCTCATTAATGATTAGTATGTCATTCTCATGCTCTATGTTATTGTCCAAATCAGTGATTGCATCATAAATCTCGGTAGCGTCACATGTACGAGTTGGATGTGACACTTCCGTCATATTCCGATGGACAGCTACTACAACTGCAATCATAATATCCCAAATAGAAGTATTAACGAAAGTTACCAAAAATGGTTGATAATTTAAAACCCAAGAAACCTAATGGTTTACTGCCGCAACCCACATAACTATTTAGGAAAGTCATTTCAATTCTGGCAACTGCTATATACTTGATTAATCTGAAATTCGAATTTTTTCAATATCGAAAAAAAAAATCAAATTCTTCTCATTCATTATTCAGTGACGCATAATGCTTACAATAAAGCATTATTGATTGATTCTAAAGTTTATGGGTATCAACAAATACTTTTTGAAGTTATCAGATATTATATATTTCTCAAATGTTTAAACAGCATGAATGGTAACCTAAGAATATCATTTTCTCTTAATAGGTAAATTCAAAAAATCTGGTAGTGTTCTACAGCAATTTTATGACACATATTTTGTATTATACACCACGATGAAATTAAGACGATTTATTGGTGATATTTTTTATTTAAGTAAAAAATGAATTAGTGAAATTTCAACTAATCTGTATGAATGATTCTATTTTTTCTAGTGTCCGGATTGATTCAATCAATGATAAAATGTGAAATGTTAAGAGATCAAGGAATAAAACGGTGCGAAACTTATCCACTGCTGCCATATTGACATCGTTATCAGCAAAACTTAAAAACAAAAGTTAAATAAAAATTATATGTATTTGTGAGAGAATGATGCTTTCGAATGCCAATAATTGTTTCCCTTTAGAATGCCAATACATGTTTGCCTATTGTAATTGTTGCGCAATAAATAGTAATAAATAATAATGAATGATAATAAATTATTGAATAATAATAAATAATTAATCATCTTTTTGTAACCCTTAAATAGATCAATGTCGATCACCCTCGCGCGCCAACAAAGACTCATCATCATCAAGCGCTAATAAAGGCGCCCTTTTCTATCATTTTATATATGGATATCAATGGGAGCGGTTTAATGCTCTGATTCGGATTTTTTTCTTTTTTTACTTTAATAAATCACTTGATTATAATCGCCTTTCATTCCGATACAATCCAACTGATGATTATAGTTTGAGCACGCATGTTCTCATGGCAATATGAATGAATATATCATTATTGCAAGGTTCTGAAATTTAATGGAGAAACGAAAGGAATGTGTTGCGCCGCTGGAAAAATTGAACTGCTTCAGCTAGAAGAACCGCCAGATCAGTAAAAACTTTGTTTTCGGACCCCCGCCGAATCAAAATATTTCTTATCTAAAATCAGGAAATACAATTCGTGCTTCTGAATGACGTCGTTCGGCGCAGAAATCGTAACGGCAGAATTCTTGCCAATTTTCGAATTGAAAGGACCAATTTATTATAAAACCGCTTCCGTTGCCAGATGAATAGTATAAATTCCTACAAATGTACTTCATCGGTGATAGCAGTGATGAATTGAATCTACGCTGCGGGATTCATACCTACATAGAAAAATCCGTAGTTTCCCGAATTGCAACAACTTCACGAAAAAAACAATTTAGTGCGGTTGTTCAAAACAGCAATTGATGTGATATGATCTGCTACACACAAGATTGTAATTTATGCTGACAAAACACCTGCTGGAGAACACGTGCGAAGATTCAATGCTCCGATTGTAGACGAAGTGGCGATTGTTATAGTCGAAGATCAATTCGAACCTAGAGATATTGTTCTTCACAGAAGAAACGATCAATTGATAAAAATTGCAGAAACTCATCGATGCTACGATGCTCTGCAATATCCAATCATTTTTTGCGATGGTGCCGATGGATATCACTTCAACGTTAAGATGGTAAATCCAATGAGTGGCGAAGAAACAAGCAAGAAATGCAGCGAAGTGAACTATTATTCATACCGATTAATGATTCGAGAGAATAAAGACATCACATTTTGAAATTCCGTCAGTTGTTTCACCAATATATTGTAGATATGTATGCAAAAATCGAAACAGAACATTTGATATTCATCCGTTTGAATCTGACTAAGTTTCGCTGTGAAGAATATATTCATTTGCAATTGGAAATGACGGTAATACAACTAATATGAAGACTAACGATTTTGCCATCTTCATATGCAGGCAGCCCATGTCATATGCATGAGTAGGCTCAAAATGCAATTGCATATGTTCGCCAATACGCGCGTCCAGACCTATTCATTACATTCACATGCAATCCAGCTTGGGATGATATACAAAATCTCTTATTTTTCGCGGTTAATCGCCGATGGATAGGCATGACATCACAGCACGTGTTTTCAGACAGAAGCTGAAATCGCAGATGAATTTTATGGTAAAACATGAAGTATTTGGGTCTGTGTACTGCTGGATGTACTCAGTGGAATGGAAAGAGAGAGGATTGCCACATTCACACACACTAATCTGGCTTTATCACAAAATCACTTCAAGTGAAATCGGTAATGTAATATGCGCTGAAATACCGGATGCCGATGTAGATAAGGATTTGTATGAAGTTGTGACGAAAAATATGATACATGGATCTTGCGGCACACTGAACCCAAAATCACCATGCATGATCGACGGGAAATGCTCTAAGCGATATCCTCGATCATTAATATCCAACACAATTACAGGAAGCGATGGATATCCTTTATACAGAAGAAGATAAGCAGAAGTTGGCGGTAAATTAGCAACCATACACATGTGGAATGGTAACATTGAAGTAGATAACTGATGGGTTGTTCCATATTCACCTTTGTTATTAAAAGCATACAAAACGCACATAAATGTGGATTGCTGTAATTTCGTTAAATCGATCAAATACTTTTGTAAGTACGTTAACAAAGGCAGCGTAAAAGCAGTTATATGCGTGCAGCTTGAAAGAAATGATAGGAATGCGGTATTACATATCGATGAAATCGCACAATATCAGGCTGGAAGATACATAAGCAGCAATGAAGCTGTATGGCGAATTCTTTCAATTCTCATACATGAGCGAAGTCCAGCTATTGTTCACTGGGCAGTATATATGAGAAATGAACAATGCTTTCATTTCACAGCTGCAAATGTGCAACAAATAGTCCTGAATCCACCAGCTAAAATGTTAACTGCTTTCTTCTCATTATGTAAAAATGACGCATTTGCAAAAACACTGTTATATTCGGAAGTGCCTACATATTACACATGGAATGCGAGTAGAAAATCATTTGAACGACGCAAACGAGAAGAATCAGATGACGACAACCTTGCATATTCAAACAAATTACGAGATTGTACACCGTGCATTCTAATCAAGACGAATGCTTCTTCCTTCGCAAATTGTTACTAAATGTGTTCGGTTCAATCTCCTTCCAGCAGTTGAATATGTGCTACTTTCCGCAGTGCATGTCATGCTTTCGATTTATTGGAGAACGACCAACACTGGGATGTATGCATTAATAACGCATGCAATATGGCACATCCAAATCAAATTCGTACACTGTTTGCAATCATATTGACCGCCTGCTCTCCTTTATTTCCAACAGAGTTATGGGCGAAATATATACCGCATATAGCTGAAGATATTCTCCATCGAAGGCACAGCGAAAATTCAAATATTAGCATGAATTTCACAGCGCAAATCTATAATGAAACGTTGATAATGATTGAAGACTTGTTCTTACAAATTGCGAACAAAGTTCTCAATCAATTTGGAATTCAATAACCGAATCGATCCATTGCTGCTCTGCTCGATGTAGAATTGCGTCGCGAACAAAATTACAATAGGATAATCTTTTATCATATGTGCAATCAAATATTTCTAAGCTAATGCTTGAGCAGAAAGGCATTTACTATGGGAGTTGAAGAAATCTTTTTAGATACGCCAGGAGGGATTGGTTAACGTTCCTAATTAGATTGATTCTGGCAATAAATCGATCCCAAAATGGCGTAACCTTGGCTCTTGCATCGTCCGGAATAGCTGCAACATTGCCATTTGGTGCATGTCGCTTTTTCTTTCTGATAGTGACAAAATAGTAAGTTGAATTCTGTTCTTCCGTTCTCACAGTTTCTTTTTCTGTTTTTTATTCATTTGGTAACGAACCTCAAACTTGGGTAATTAAACCTTTATTATGATTAATTCATAAATCAACATACGCAGCAATTATTGCAACAATTATATTAACAATACAATTCCGATAATATCATTAAGAGATTATAATGTAAAAAAGGGGGGAGATAGGTTTGGTAAAGAAGAAGCATTGGTTTATCACCAGCTGGTCCACTCGACCCAGCTGATGGCAGCTAGTTGGTAGAAATGATTTTTTTACTCAGGACCCTCATCTTCTTCGTGGATTGAGGACCCTGGTATCATTTTGCAGAGACAAGCAAGATCCTTTGTTGTCTCGGTAGCATGCGCTTTGGTGCGCATGAGACTTTGCCAGTAGTTAGCTGATGAGAGCTTTTTAAAGCTCATTAACTGGATAGACAAAAATAATTTTACAATCAACTACGTGAGATATGCAATGTAAATTTTAAACAAAGGGATCACTGATTTTTTTCTTTCATCCTCGCGATTTCAGCGACAGTGCAGGAATTGCTCATTCCGCTTTCAAATTGCCATTGAGCAAGCAATTCATTGAAACTCTCACATCTGACATTTCCAAAACATCCGGTATGGGAAAAATATTGCAAAATGCAAACTTATTGTTTGGGATGAATGTACAATAGAGCACAAAAAATCGATCAAGGTTCTTGATCGATCATTGCAAGATTTGCATGAAAATATTAGACCATTTGGGAACGCATTAATATTGCTTGCAGGAGATTTCAGGCAAACCTTACCTGTAATTCCTCGATCGACAACAACGGGCAAAATAAATGATTGCCTAAAATACTCTACTTTGTGGAGACATATTAAGACGTAAAATTAATGAAAAATATGCGTGTTCGATCAACAGGAATATTCTCACATCAATTGCTGGAAATTGGGTATGGAAAGATGCCAGTTGATCTAGTCACAGAACGAATTTCGTTGCCTCAAAAAAAAAAAAAAAAAAAAACTTCTGCAATTTAGTAACGTCAAAAGATTAGTTGGTTGAAAAGTATTCCCTAATATTCAAACCAATTATAAGAATCATGATTGGCTGAGTGTACGACTTATCCTTGCTACCAAGAACGAAGACTTTGACAAACTTAACAATATTATACAATTTAACATTCAAAGCGAAGCAGTAACATATAAATCCTTCGACACTGTTTTGGAAGCAGATAAAGCGGTTAATTATCCAACAGAATTTTTGAATTCACTCGGTCTGCCAAGAATGCCATCGCTCATACTGTAGTTGAAAATCGGTGTGCTAATTATTATGTTGCGAAATATCAATCAGTCAAAATTTTGCAGTAGCACGCGACTTAAAGTAAAATAATTAATGAGCGACATCATAGAAGTAACGATCTTGACAGAACCTTTCAAAAAAAAAAAAAAAAAAGAAAGAAAGAAAGATAATCTCTATATCTTCACAGAATAACAAAAAATATTGTACAGTACCTACAAGTATTGTGAAATTAGAAATATTAGATGTGGGTGAAAACTAAAAGATGTCAAATAACGCCATGACAATAATCGTAAACAAGAAATATTAAAGGTCAAGTGGCGCGACATAGTTTCAAAGGACGAAAAACATGTCTAACACCAAAACGCTGCAATTCACAGATAAATGGCAAAGATCCACGCAGCAAGAGCACAGTTCGGAGTTCCGAGGGTTCCAGTTCGACAGTTCAAAGCGAGCAAAAGTAGCAAAAATCCGGCAATTCGCTTGAAGAGTATTCTTTTCTATCAGCGACAAAGGAAAGAACAACCCAGCGATTAATTTTGCTAGATGTTTTCTGATAATTGTTTATTATGACGAATCACTCATCATCAGTCAATAAAATCTTTCTTAACAGCATTCATCTCTCATACAAGACACAAAATACCTCCTCGCATCTAATAGCAAGAATCAGTCTCCAATCCAACCAAACCACAAGTCAATTTACAAAGTATCAGTTCTTTTTCCTCACCACTAGAAACATGTTCTTTCTCTTTTCTTTTTTTCCACTTAACTAGACTGAGCTGAGCAACACTGTATAAAAATATGGCGTATTCGAATGCAACTTGTATCAAAATTTCAAGACAATAATAAGGACTTTCTGATATCTAAGATTTTGAATTAATATAAATAAGATGGTATCTAAGAACTTTCTGCAGTTTCAGATTTTTGAATAAATGAACTGACATTTTTGTTTATATAGACTAGCTAGAGTCGGAGACGCGAAGCGTCGCCATGGTCCAGCTAGTTATGTCATAAAAATCTCGCCAAAAATTGTGCCAGTCTTTTATGATCGTTACGAAATATTGCAAACCACTTCTACTTAAATTCTATATATACTCGAGCATTCAGTCTGTCGAATCATTTCAGTGAATTCAGCACACTTATACTAGTCCATTTCAATTGTCAACAATATAACTTCGATACGTCAATGGGTACTTCAGCAAGAAGCAGCTGATTATCATCCCCAACCAAAGTGTTAGAGAGCATATCATTGACAAAAAAGTCTTCACCATCAATACTTCTAAGGATTCTGTTGCAATAACTCTATCCTTCATATTTCTGGGACTGTTCTCTCATTTGTTCAATTAAATTCAAGAAAATTTTCGAATTATTCATTTTCCACAGAAAACAAGATTAGCTTTCCAACTTCCGTATAAAATGACAAAAGAAAAACCACATATCTTGGTAACTATATTTTCGGAGATGCAATCTTTCATCTTACTGATAAAAGTAAAATTACAACTGATCAAAAAAGGTAATTAATCATTTTATTACATATGAGCAAAAATTTTTTTATTGATATATAACTACCATTATTATTTGTGGAAGAACTGAAATGGCTCTTCATTTATTAGTATCTTATCACTACAAGAACTTGATTTATATTTTTTAATACTTGCTATCAACGTTATAGAAAACTCATCAATAATTACTATTCAGTAATTTGGAGGCTTTCGATTGTAATCATATCCAAATTTCAGTCTCGCTCCGCTGAAATTTTTTTTTCTTATCGCTTGTGGCTTTTTACGAAACGTTCCAAGTACTCCATCGATTGCTCCCAAATTTTGGAACAGCCTTGCACTCGAATAGGTACATGTTTTTTTATAAATAAAATAAGTAATTTAATATTTTTGTTTGTTTTTTGTGTAATTCGTTCATTTTTTGATTTGTGGGGAATGTAGTTGCGTCGCACAAATATCTTGGTCATGATGATGTATAATGAAATGTTTCATTCAAGCAATTTATTTCACAATACTTGTGGGTATACAACATTTTTTATTATTCTGTATAGATATAGAGATTGTGTTGTTTGCTGACTATAGAACACGCAACATATAATTCTTTATGTGAGAAGCAATCGGTCTTGAGATCTAAAACGCACAATTCTAACGATTGACCCTGAGCTTTGTTGATGGTGAGGCAAACGCCAATAGAATTGGGAATTGCAATCTCTTAAATTGAAATGGCATATCTTTGGAATCATAGGAATGCGAGGAATAAGGACATTTTACCTTTTGAAAGGTCCTGTCAAGATTGTTGCTTCTACAACGTTGCTCATTAACTTTTTTACTGTAAGTCGCAAGCTACTGCAAAGGTTTGAATGGTTGGTATTTCGCAACATGATAATTGGCACAGAGATTTTCAACTGCAGTATGTGCGATTGCATTCCTGGAAGATCGAGTGAATTAAAAAATTCTGTTGGATAATTACCGTTTCATCTGCTTCTACAATAGTGTCAAACTTGTATGTGACTGCCTCGCTTTGAATGTTAGATTGTATAATATTGTTAAGTTCTTTCGATGTCTTTGTTCTTGGTAGCAAGAATAGCTCGTACACTTAGCCAATCATGATTCTTATGATTGGTTTGGATATTGGGAAATACTTTTTCAACCAACTCTCCTTTTGAAGTTACTAAATTGCAGGAGTTTGAGGCAATGAAATTCGTCCTGTGGTCAGATCAACCGGCATCTCTCCGTTTCCAATATCTAGCAATTGCTGTGAGAATATTCCAGCTGATCGATCCTTTTGCAGTTGAACACGCATGTTTGTAGTTAATTTTAAAGTCTTAACGTGTCTCCACAAAGTAGAATATTTTAGGCAATCATTTATTTTGCCCGTTGTTGTCGATCGAGGAATTACAGGTAAGGTTTGCCTGAAATCTCCTGCAAGCAATATTAATGCGTTCCCAAATGGTCTAATATTTTCATGCAAATCTTGCAATGATCGATCAAGAACCTTGATCGATTTTTTGTGCTCTATTGTACATTCATCCCAAACAATAAGTTTGCATTTTGCAATATTTTTCCCATACCGGATGTTTTGGAAATGTCAGATGTGAGAGTTTCAATGAATTGCTTGCTCAATGGCAATTTCAAAGAGGAATGGACAGTTTTGTCACTATATAGCAATATTGCAGTTATTCCGGAAGATGCAAGAGCTAAGGTTATGCCATTTTGGGATCGAATTGTTGCCAGAATCAATCTAATTAGGAACGTTAACCAATCCCTCCTGGCGTATCTAAAAAGATTTCTTGAACACCCTTACTGATAGTTTACATCATTTGATCGTAAATGTTTTTTTGCTCAAGCATTAGCTTAGAAATATTTGGTTGCACATATGATAAAAGATTATCCTATTGTAATTTTGTTCGCGACGCAATTCTACATCGGGCAGAGCAGCAATGGATCAACTCGGTTATTGCATTCCAAATTGATTGAGAACTTTGTTCGCAATTTGTAAGAACAAGTCTTCAATCATTATCAACGTTTCGTTGTAGATTTGCTCTGTGAAATTCATGTTAATATTTGAATTTTCGCTGTGCCTTCGATGGAGAATATCTTCAGCCATATGCGGTATATATTTCGCCCATAACTCTGTTGGAAATAAAGGAGAGCAGACGGTCAATATGATTGCAAACAGTGTACGAATTTGATTTGGATGTGCCACGATCACTGGTGCTATCATTGTAAGTAAGAGAGGAAATTTTTTCAATTTAATCAGCAAAAAAGGCAACGAGAAATAAACATGTTTTACATTTTTTGCACTTCAGAAGTTTCAATAAGTAACAAAACAAGCATCAGCTATTTATCATGATATTTACACTCATGATCCTAATATAAACATAGAAAATGAAATAAGATAAAAAAAAATTTTCAATTTAAAAAAAGAGAAAATCTCTTAAAAAAGGGAAAGATTCTTGAGATGAATTTATTTTTGTTGAATTTTTAGTAAATTTTTGAACGAAATAATCGTGCAGTCTTCTTTTATGCATATCTAAATTGCGAAAGAAAAATTTCTTTCTACATTGCTAGTCTCATTTTACATCAAAAGTCCAAAAATTGAGAGTGAAATTGGAAAATAAAATTGAAATTTAATTAGCAATTATTAGAATTAATTAAGATCCGTAAATTGATATATAATGTTGAAAAATGCTTCAAACTTCTGATAGTTTGCATAAAAGAATATTTTTACATTCTATCAGCATTACCATTGGAATTGATTTGCATTGTAAATTTATAATTTTTTCCTCAAATTTTAATCATTTTCAAAGTTTGGAATAGATATTTTTCTTTACTGGAAATAATACATTCGATAAAATCTTCGAAAAAATTTGTTTAATGTGATTTTATGAAAGATGCATTTAAATAATTTTTTATTGCAACTAAATTTATGAGAAAAGAAAAACATTTGTTAATGAAAGATATGATGCAAATTTGAAAAGATATTTCTTAAATATCATTACTATTACTATATCACATGGATATGGAATAATTTAATGCATCAGTCACTGTTGTTGTTAATTTGGTACAGTTACCATCCCTTATCACTTTCTGATTATCTTATCATTAACTGAATCATCATTATTAGCTTCGTTTCAATTGTAGCTTTTATGTTATAGTATTGGCAATTAGTATCTTTTTTTCTTTTTGCTGCATCAAAATGCAATACTCGCATCATTCATTATCAATCTGTTTGATTTATAATTTTTTGAACTTCCATTATTCATATCTTATACCTAAAAATGAACAATCAATAATTCTTTAATATCGCTCTTTCCTTTTACCATTTTTATTAATTACTGTCATAGTCATCTTTGCGTTATATTTTTTCTTATTATCATTGTTATTAATTATTCAAAATTTTTATACTCGCTTCATATCAGAAAATATTAAGCAGTAGCATATAGTTATAAAATATAATATTTCTGTTATTGATAGTTTGCTTCAAAGAAGTAAATTATATTTCCGTTCCTCTTTACTTTATTTCTAGCATGTCATATTTTTTCTCGTACTAACAATTTTATTTTTAAAAAGAATATTTATTGAAATTTTTTTACATAACGAAAGTTATTTGTTGAAACTTTTTTGAGAAGAGTATTTGGGTAATTTTCTGAAAGAAAATATTTTTAGAATTTTTTCAAAAAAAAAAAAAAAAAAAATAGAAATACCGAAAAGATCGTTACAACATACATATATATGTTTTTCATTTTTTGCCAATTTTTCGTCACTTTGTAATTGTGACTTTTAGCAAATTAATACTGTTACTGACGTTTGTCTTTTTTTATTTATATTTAGAAAATATAAATGGCAAAAAAAAAGATCATAGTGTGATGTTATTAACGAGTTCCAGAAAAGGAAATATTTGAGAAAGAATTTTGGAAAAATAAAATAATGAAGATGATGAAGGCAAAAAAAAAAAAGAGAAATGATTAATTGATAATTAAATTTCCTGTTTACTTCTTTTGCTCTCTCTTTCCTTCTTTTCTTTTCTTTTTGTAAAAAATGTTAAAATGTTGAAAATTATAAAAAGTTGTTTTTATAAAATCTAGTGCGAAACAATTTTTTATAATCTTCGACATTTTTAACATTTCTAAAATCTTGAAAAAAGAATATTGATTTCAAAATTTAAAACTAGAAAAAACGATTTGATCGATTATTTTATCATGATACAGAAAATTAAGATAAGCATTTTTGTAAAATTTTCGTTTAACTGTTCATATTTATCATATTATTAGGATTTCAACGGAAGCTTATAGAATTAATAATCAGAAAAACTTCAACCCATCATTTAGTGAAGGAGAATAATTTTGTTTATATCAATAAGAAAATGGAATGAAAAAGAATACAATGTTAAATGGAATTAATGTTGTTGACTTTTCATTTCATAGTACTTTATATTCTAGTCTTTAATACCAAAATATGCCATTAAAGAATGTATATTTGTTAGTACCGAATTATGTCGTTGAAGAAAGTGTAATTGAAAAGTTTTCGTTTTTTTTTTCTTTTTACTTTTCTTTCTTCGTTTAAACTTATTAAAATTGAATTTGTCCTTGTATTAATTCATTCAATTTACGGCACCCTTATTTGGCTGATAAAAGCATCGATTATTCAAATACATTTGTGATATTTTTCGTCTTTAATCTGCTGCGATTCATCATACAATTGCTAATAAAATGAAAAGTTTTCTTAATTTCAAAAAATCCTATCGAACTTAGCTATAGCTTTAATTTCGTGAGAATACATTAATGAAATTATCCGAAGAATGAGCAAAAATTTACAGTTTAAATTCTGGACTTCTAGAAATCGTATGTGAATGATATTCACCTTTAAACAATTAATATATATTACTATTATAAATATATACATCATATTTTCAGAGTAATTTGGAGGAAGGGATTTTGATATTTTTTAATTTTTGAAAATCTTAAAACGAATATTGGCAACATGAAAGTTAGTTCATGTTTTTGATCACCGTAGTATTAATAGTATTTAATATTTATTAAATTGCCAAATTTATATCAAATGACGATGTCAATTTTTCGCAGAAATAATTTTTTGATCTAATTAAATTTTGATCAGATAAAAAAAAAGAAAAGCAAAATAAGAAAGGGACAAAATTCAAAAAATAAATAAGTAACGGCAAGTTCCAGGTTCCAATGAAATTTACACATTTTGTTTCCATTAAATGGAAAAAAAGTTAAGTGAGGAATTTAGGAAAAAAATTGTTTGAAATAGTGAATTGAACTTTACATTCGTTTTTAAATAGCATTAAAAAGTTTGGAAATGCGCAAATATTCTATTTGAAGAAAAGAGAAAAAAATAAAAATAAAGTTTTGGAAACTTGTGATGTTGAAACATTTCTACATATACAAAATTTTTTGTTCATCAATATAAAAAAATTATTTAAATTTGATGTTATCTGCTAACAGAAATACGAATGAGACAAAAAGCAAATATTAATGATGATGATGAAAATGATGTTGATGTGATTTAAAATTTCAACAATTTGGAAATTTAAATACCAAAATTATGCAAAAATCTCATTCTTATATCTTATGCCGATATCTTAAATCGCCTACAAAAGATACAGGATAATCAGGTAATAAATTATCAGACGCTAATGGCAATAACGAATCAGAAGAAATTATAGTTTTATGATTTTCGAGAAAAAATAACTTCATCGAACGATGAATGGAATTCAAAGTGACTTGTGATCATATTAATGAATTGAAAAAGCTTATTAAATGCATGAAAATCGTTATTGAATATTTATGACTGGGCAATTATATTTAGATAATTAAATCTACAATTATATGAATCTTTCGATATTATAGCATTTTTATTAAGTGCTTCTCTTCCATAATGGATAATGAAGCGAAATTCAAAATGATATTTCGACTTTCGATTATTTTTGTGAATAAAATTTTATATGACTTACAATGTCTCTCAATTTTTAGTAATTATTGTAAATCAAAACTAATTAAATATTAATATTATCATATCAATCATAAATTTGTCATAAAACTGTGAGGATTCTAGATTTAATAAAGAATAAGCAAAAAATAAATATAAAAACAATTTGATGAGAGGAATATTTATATGTCTATTCATTTGAGTACACCACAAAAAATCATTTAATACTACGTTTTTAACTGATATTAATCAGTTACTGTTAAGTATATGCGAAAAACGTCGAGATGATTATAATTGATTCATGAAAACTAATAAGTTTTTTCTCCAATAAGTTTATTTGCTTTGTATTATTTGCTTTAGAAAATGCTTTTCTTCGTGAAGAATGAAAAATGAAATAATTCAATTTAAAATTTTACACATTTTTTATTTTCCTGAATTGAATATTTAATGTTTATAGAAAATTTAAACAATTTAAAGGTAAACAAACTTTCACATCAAAAATTAAACTTTAAGTGATTAAGATGAAGCGAAAAAATTAAAGAGCTGTTTGAAGTGATTAAAAGAAAAAAATACTGTTTAAGCATTTAAAGTGATGGATGATTTAAAAGCATTGTAAGAAATTTATCGGAAGAAAATTAATCTTTTAATTTAAAAAATATAGCATTAATGGAAGCTTTCATGAATTTAAAGAAACTTTTCAAATAATTAATTTTTCTTTTTTATAAAATCGATTTTATCTTATTTCATTTATACCTATTTCTTCATAAGAGTTACGAAGTTGGATGCATAATATATACTTCAGATATCTTTTCGATATGATTTTAATTTAATTCCAATTTAATAACTTTAATTCAAATAAATTATATGTTGCACACTCAATCTCTTTCTATTTTTTCTTTTATTGCATTATTTGATTTATTTTCTGTTGCACTTTTCACTCATTTCTTTTTTAACATTCGCACTTAGTTTTTGTTTTTTTTTTTTTTTCTTTAGATTTTACACTTATTGATATTTATGAAAAATAAAATCTGCAATACATTACAAAACATTTGTCTTATATGCTTTTTGCAAATTACCGACAACTAAATACCAGAATACTACGCTAATATTATCAGTAAGAAGGAAATGGTTCAAAGTTATCATTCATTTGATTGAAAGCTATCATTCATGACTCGGAATTATCGCATTTGGATTCGAAATTATCGTTTTAATGATTTAAATTATCATTTATATTTTATTATTCGTATAATTTGAAAAAGGTAATAACTAAAAATTATTACTGTTAGATCACTTTTTTTTTTTTCATCAATAAACGGATTAATAAAAATTCAATTCTTTATTTTTTCTTCGCTTTTCAAAGTTTACAATAGCTTCCGTTATAAACAGAATGATTGATTTTACTGAGCATAATATTTCGATAAAATAAAATCTTCAAAATTTGAATTATTCGATTAATTCTGTTATCTACCAATGCAACATAAATGCTTCATTATTTCGAAATCAAAATATTAAATTAAAATTGATGGATTTTGTTACAACCTATTCCTAAAATAAAATGAAGTTGAATTCAAACGTATGATTTTGGCTTATTTCGAGTTGCATCTTATCATAATTATTAAGAAATAATTATTTATAAACTCAGTAGAGTTTAATTTGTGAAGTTTATTTTATAAAATCTACTCAGTTTATTGCTGAAATATGAAAAATTATGCTATTTTGCAACGCAAATAAAAATTTCATATATTATGCAATAAATTTTTATATGCAAGCAGAACAACAACAATAGCATTATTATCATTATTAATTATCCAAAAAATTAATGGAGCAATAAGGAGACATACTTTGAAACAGGACTTTGAAAATGAGATAACATTTTTAGCATTTTGAAATGATACATGTAATATTATAAAATATAACATCATCTATCATAAATTGTACCAATTTTAAATCAATTTTCATAAAAAATAATGCGAAATTTATGAAATTAGTTTGCCAACTAATTATTATTAATAATTAATGGGAAACATTTTCAAATTTGAGATTAATTTCTTGAAATTTTTAAATACATTGATTTTATATAGTACTGTATGCAATATATTACATATATTTTGATTTTACAAACTTTAAGAAACTCATCTTTATCATTAAAACGAATATTTTTCCAATTTATCAAATGTAGCTTACTAGATTTGTATGCAAAAAAAAAAAAAAAATTCCTTGGCTAATTTGAAACTTTCTAATAAATGTCCAATTTTCTCCAGTTATTATATTGCAAAAAGAACAAAATTGATAAACTGGATGAATTTCGTAACTTTGCAAAAAATTTGAATATTGATAGACTGTATTCTAATTTCCAAAATTGCAAAAAAATCGTTCATTTTTCAATTAAAAATTATTTGTAGAAGTGGGAAAAGAGGTAAATGATCATCTCTATTATCGTTGCCAGATCATCCTCTATCATTTATATTTTTGCAATAAATGATTATCTTTGATGATCAATAAATGTTTTATTGTTATCAACAAATTATTGTCACTGCAATAAATGATTATATTTGCGATTATCGTTGTGAAAATTTGAAAATAAATGATTATTATTATTTAATTTTGTTTTTATCCTAACATTTACTATGTGAGCACTTTTCGAAAATTCAATTTAATAGTAAAGAGTTCTGAATAAAAAGTTGATTGCAGTGGTTCATAAGACTTGAAATATAAAAACAAATCAAATGAACAAATAAATTTTTTTAATTTCTTCAAAAATATGCAATGCTAAAAAAGACGAAAGTAATATTATTGAATTATCGATTTTTTTGTCTTTTTTTCTGATAGCATCTTTCATCAAAAATAAATAAAATTTATTGTGGATTTAACTGATCAATAGTTTCTAGAATATTGCATTGCTATTTGTTTAGTTTCTAATAGAAGATTTTTTTTTTGATTGTTTTCTTCTTCTTTCTTCATTTTTACCAAATTTTTGATCAGTTCTAATTTTGCAAATTTTTATTATTATTACTATTGTTGTTATTTTTGCCACTGTTATTGTTATCAATCTTGAAATTTCCTAACAAATAAATATACTTATTCGTTCATTTCCTGTTAATCAACAATGCATAATTTTTATTTATTTGATAACACTGAAGGTTTGCATATTTTGATAAAAATTTTTTTCCATAAATACTATTATTGAAAAGAATTTGATAATTCCACATAATTTATGCCGAATATAATCAAATAATATTAAAGAAATGAAAACGAGAATGAGAAAATGAAAAGTTAGAAAAAAAATTGAGTGATTCATTCCCATTATGAGAACAATAAAATGAAGTAATAATGAAGAAGCAAAGAAGCAAAAAGAAGTGAAATGAAAGCGTACATAAACAAATATAAACCGTAACGGATGTGACATTGGGAGTGTCAACATTCCAGTAATTCCATTCCATTTTATTCCATTTAGTGATGGTAATAAACAAAAAGAGAAAGGTGATTTTGTCAAGGTGACATGTCACCTGGAATAGATCGTCTTTGTTAAAACGAAGAAATGACGTAGAAGGGCGGCGGCTTCAAAAAAAAAAAAAATAGAAAGTTAAGAAAAGAACGCTTGTTTTCGTTCGATGAGACGTTTTACTTTCAATCCATGACAAATTCTCCGTCCTGTTTGAGTGTGTATTTAATAGTACTTGAGTATTTGTATACATATGTTTAATAATACATATTATTTGTCCTTACGTATATTTGATCAATGAATTTCCATGTAATTGCAATATGAAAGAAGACGGATGAAGATGAAGAGACAACCAGATATTAGTAAAAAGAATTACATTAATTATTCTTTTTATTTCTGTTTAGTAATTAATTCATTTTTATTTATGTGTGAATGCTATGTGAACCAAAACAAATAGACGGACAGCCGGACAGCAGGATTGGCGGACGGATAAATATGGATTGATGGAGAGGAATGACGAGATGGAAGGATGAGAGGAAGGAAGGAAGGAGGAAGAGAGGAATGAAGCGGTGAAAGGATGAAGGAAGGAAGGAAGAAGGAAGAAGCAAAAGGACAGGAGATGAAACCAGCCACCTGTCCGTCCTGTCACCCCTCTTTCAACTTCTCTCCCTCCCACTATCATCTCTTCTAAATAAAGAATTGTAGGAAAAGAATGCCGCCTTGCCATTGTTCACCAAAGCGACGAACTGCTACTGCTATTATTAGTAGTACTTATAAATCGACTTTTACTTATATACTTATTTATTCATCTTATCTAACAATTATTTTAAAAAATTTCTAATTACTATAAATTTTTCGAAATATTAAAAAATTTATATCAATCAGTTGAAATTTTGTTTTTTTCAAGAAAAAGAATAAAACTCTTTTTTTCCTGCATTCGTTTCCTTTTTCAATATTTTTTTCTACTTTAAAATTATCGTTAAAAAGTGATAAACAAATTCAAATTTATGCTTATTCCCAAATTTTTTAGAAATAATTTTATTTCTAACAAAAAAATTAATTATTTCAGAATTTTTCAGAATTTTTCATCGTAACTTTTGTTTCATTTCTTTTTTTTTTTTTTTTTTTGCTCTAAAAAAATGATCTTAAAAAAACCAAATTTAAAATTGAATTCATTTTAAATTTAAATTTTGAAAACATCACTAAAATGTCACTAGAATGTTGCCGATTTGAATAGCCCGTAATTAATTAGCTGGTAAATTTTTATCAAAACTTCCTATCTTTTTCCAGCTGACAATTTCATGCAATCCTTTTTAGTTATCCAAAGACCGGTTAATTCACCAATTGTTTTTCAGCCAACAAAGAAAATTGTTGCAGAAATAGGAAATAGCCAGTTTATTACTATAGCTGAGACAAGAAATATTTCTCACCACTGTTAAATATTACGGAAATCCGAAAATCTTACCTTCTGAAATATAATCCGGAAGAATCGTAACGAAAAATTGGTATAATATAACGCTACAATAGTTGTACACATTTAATTGCGTTATTTTTTTTTTTTTATTTTTTATTTTTCTCCTTATTTCGCTCTAAAACACTAATCCTTTGATTGTTCCGATAAGGCAAAATGATCAGAACAATTTGCATACAACAACTGCAGTTTATTTTACTATTCTTAACCGGTTCGTTTTTAAATTTTTAATTTTCAATTTTTTTTTTCCATTTTTTGCAAAATTTTTCTTTTTTAATTTTTACATTTGTATTTATTATCTTACGCAATTCATATACATCATATAGTAATAGATAAAGATAGTCGAAGACAGATCAATTAAGACAGTTTAATTTGACTGTCATTTCATTCCTTTTTTTCTCGATTTTATGCCTAAGGAGTAAATTCCTTCTTGAATTCGCAAAATTTCATAAAAATGGTTTTTTTAAATTTAAAAAAAAAAAGAAGAAAATCGATGATTGATTTTTTTTATATAGGCATATTTTATGAATGTTTTAAAATTTATTTATTTTGTTTCCACAGAATTTATCATACAAAAAATTCGAAATTTTGAAGTAAAATTTATAATTAATTTACAATGCAATTTTCATGACTGCCAATTTTTTTACGAAAAGTTTGATTAATCTTTTCTGTATGATAATTTTACTTTATTGGCTATTATATTGTGCAAAATATGAATGGAAAAAAAAACTGGAAATTTTATACATCAATTAATTTTCAGACTGAAAAAAAGATTCTTGAATGATTGTTAAAAATACGGAATTTTTTGAAACCAATTTAAAATTTGTCCTTAATCCAAATATGATAAAACAAAACTGATCAAATATATTCGAATAAATACAATAAAACATGCAATTTAGGAATCAGTTGATAAAAATTCGAAAATACTTAAGTTTTCTTTTTAATTCAGGAATTTTCAATTTAATTTTATCAAAATTTTTAACTCGAAGTTTAGAACTTAATATTATTTAACATAATTCATATGTGAATATTTAATGTTATCTTCAAACATTCGTAATTTTGCTTCATGCAAGCATAAATCCTCAAAGTTTTGCTCTTTTCTTGCGAAAAAAATTGCAAATTTAAAAGCATTTTTTGAGCTAATCCACATAGTCTGATGCATCGTTTTAAAAATTGAATTGAAAAGAAATCTAACTGGAACCGTAAAAGGGAAATGAGCCAAAATTAATGCATTAAAAGGTTATACACGGTGCGAAATTTGATCTGTTGCGGCATCGGTCATTTAATAATGCAATTGTGCGACGCTTTCGTTTCAAATTAGATTGACAAAAAAAAAAAAATTCCGGAATCAATAAAAAATTTCAAGTTTTGTAAGCCCAAATTATTCAGAAATTCAGTTATACAATTTTAATAATCATTTTAATTTTTTCAACAAAATAATCTATCATTAATTGATTTTATATTAGAATATTTTAAAAGGCCAGTAATGCTTAAGAATAAGAATTACTGTTGCTGAAAAGCTTGTTTATTGCATACCTTTGAAAGCATCTAATAAGTAAAATTCGAATTATTAATTGGTGAAAGGTTTAGTTAGTATTAATTTCAGTTAAGCATAGCACAGCAAATAATTCATTAACTATTTTTTAAATTTAATTAATTATTGCAGAAGTTGCACCACAATTATCATTACCACAAACTAATAAATTTAAATGTTTGCCGAATGGTTGCTGTGATGAACATCAATGGTGCCGTTTTTGGGCATCAATTGGTGAATGTTCAGCAAATCCGGAATGGATGGCCGCAAATTGTCAACTAGCGTGTAACACGTGTAATATCGACGTAGCAGGTTGAATTTAAATTTATTCTAATTAAATGTTATGGAACATATTTCATTTCAGGATTTTTAGTATTTTGTTTATAATATAAATAACGCCAAAATTATATACATGTAATACATTTTAAATAAGTGATAAAATGAATCCATATGAATTCATTGATTAATTTCCATCAGTATTACCTCTCAAAATGAAATTTACTTATTTTAATTCTTAAATAAAAGAATTCTTTTCCTACTAATTTATTATTTCCAATAAAAAATGAGAAATAATGCTTAATTTTAAAATAATCATATTACAACCTTTCTTGCCTGCTAATCATTTCGTTCATTAAAACACTGATCAGATTTTATTATGCAATTGAGATAAATACTTGTTAATATCTAAATAAACTATCGATAAAACAATTTGATCTTCAATTTTTTGTCTCTTTGGAACAATAAAAAATTAAACACTATTATGAATCAAATAATAAAAATTATGAATGCATTTACCGAACATTTTCCATTTTTTGTTTGAAATCGATAAAAGTATGAGTTTTCACTTTCCTTTTTTTTTTTCAAATGTCAACATGCTAAACATATATTAATTACTATGATATTTTCTTAAAATGGCTAGATCTTTGTTTGTTCTTTGAAATTAAAAATTTTCTTTTTTTAAAAGCAATTTTGATTTTTTTTCCTCCAATTCGTTCTCTCTCCTTCCCTTTTTTCTATTTTTTTCCTAATAGCAAAAAGATTCCTTAATAATTTGCGAATAATAAAGATTATAATAGAACCATTTCTATTTAATAATTACGATTGTAATTACCATAAAGTGTAGAAGTATGACAATTTTAAAGTAAATATATGTAATAGAATCTAAAGATTGCTTAAAAATTAGTTGGTATTATTTCATATTTACTCAATAACAATCAATTAATCTGAACTATGAATAACTTGTAATAAGCATATGAATTTAGCTGGATAATATTTTATAACTCACTTTTTTTTAAAAAACCTCAGAGAAGGAATTATCCGTTTTATCATTATGCATCGATAATTACGACAATGATGATTTCCTGAAATTATTTCACAAGTGAATTACCATACTTTATGAAATGCATTTCAATTCTGTAATAAAAAAAAGAAACAACAAATAAGTTAAAAATGCTCAAAGTAAACTGTGATGAAATTCAGTTTTTTTTTCTAAATAATCGAATACAAATAAACCAATTATTTTACATAACAATGAAACTTTTTATAAAAAATATCCTTTATTTTCACAGAAATTTTATGAAAAATGAATGCAAATCTTTCATTTTTTCTTTTTTTTTTCTTTTTTTTTTTTTTTTTTTATTATTAGGAATATTTCTAGCATAAAAGAACAGGTTATTTCATTGGAATTGTATTTGTGTTTTAAAAAAAAATCCTGAGTTTTTTTTTCTTTTTGTTTCTTCTAAATATTTAAAAGAATTGATTTCTGATCAATTAATTGATTGAGCAGTTTAAAATTTTAAAAGAAACGAATGCATTAATCATTTGCATCCAGTAATTCACTTAAATTATTATGAATGACATGATGTTAGTGAGTATTATTTCGAACAAATTTGCAAAAATTGTCAGAAATTTGTTGAGAAAGCTTACTTCATAGCACTTTTTTTTTTATTTAACTTAGTTTTTTAGCTATTTTATAGTCATACTGAGGTATAATTTAAGTTGTGATGCGTTGATCTTAATGATTCTAAGTAACAAAAAAAAGCGAATTTCAATTAAAATGAAATTTATTGAAATTAATTTTATGCAACATTTTTTGAAAAGATTAACATTTTAGTGTCAACAGAAACAAAACAGGAGCACATATCCAATTTAGATTAAATTACTGAACAAGTCAATCTTTATTCAAAACCAATTTTTATTCTAATTGAATATGTGTGTGTGTGTGTTTTGTTTAAAGTGATCTTTCCACATTGTTACTATTTTTCTACTACCATCTTCGTTTGCTTTTAATTAAGCATACTGATGATCTAATTAATTAAAATTTTTTCAGCATAACATTTTTTTTCCCAACAGGACATCTTCACCTTGTTGGTTCATAGGTAAGCAGATCATTTCAGAAAAATCGATTATATCATCAGTGTAGTATAAAAATTTCTTAAAATTCCATCCCCAAAAAACATTAAAAATAATTAATTCAACAATTACCGGACCAAGTGATACAAAATGGCTAAATTCTGAATATTCATAACTCTATGAAATGCCTGATCTAACAAAAATTAAGATAGTTGAGGAACCATGGACTACTGCATCCATAATGATACTTGACCAATATTTAGGAGAAATTACTCCTATTATTCTATCATTTTAATTCATTTAAAACTTCGAAATGTTTTATTATTTTTTCAAAAGCAAAAAAAAGCAAAAATAAGAAGAGACAAAAGAATGCGAATCGATTTGTTTAAAAAGTGAGGAAAAAAGAAATAGAGATTTTGAATAACAAAATGAATGTTATCACATAATAAAATTTAACTTTTTGAAAAGAAATGAAAGAACAAAGACTTTTCAGCAAAAATGATTTTAAATTATCATCAAATTTCATTTAGATTTTATTGTTAATCATTTGAATATATGATTAGTTGAAAAAATTTGATGAAAAAATTTGGAATAATGACAAGAAAGTGATTTTTAAAAGAAGGAAATTTTATAGCTAAACGTAAATTTGTATGATTAGATGGATTTTTAGAAAATTTCATTTTGAAAAATATTTTAATGCCAGTTATAAGTGGAGCTCATGTGAGGATGCGTCTTTGTCTATTTGTTTGTGTTTGTGTATTTTACTTTCATATTTATTTACCAATAAACGTTATTCTGTTTTCTAAATATATTTTAGAGCAATGAACGAAATTTTTCTGATTTTTAAAACATTTATGAAATTTTAATCTCAAATTGATTATTATTACTGCATTAATTACATTTCTCATTCATAATAAAATAAATAAAAGTTGACAATTGTGAAATGCCAATTAGATATGATAAAAAAAAATCTTTTTGAGTATAAAATTTGAATAAAACCTTTGATAAGTAAAAATATAAAATTTATAGTTTTTTACTACACATTTTTCTTTTCAATTTCTTTTTTTTTGTGTACCTTTTTTTCCTCGTATTTTTTCGTTGTTACGAAACTGTGAAACTAAATTTGAAAATTCTTTTTTAAATAAGTAAAAATGTTTGGATAAAAAATTGTATATTTATAATTGTGGATGAAATTATGTTAATTTTTTGTTTCTGTTTATTAAATTAATGTAATCAAAAATAATACTTTATAGATTTCCTTTTTTTCTCTAACTTATTCTTTTAAATAACAGCCATTCATTGATAGGTAAAATGCATATATATTAGTAATGGTAATTACTCTTGAATTTTTTTTTTTCATTCTTCATTTACTAAATTTTATTTATGAAGGGATTTCGACCATATTATTTGTTGGGGAAGAAGAGGAAGAAATGAATGTTCAAATGCATTGGTAAATGAAGATGAGAAGGGAGATTGCGCTGATTAGTTATCAAAATGGGGAAATTGATTAGGAAAAAGTTTAGATTCGAAGGTCAACCATCAGGTGTATGATAAAAAAAGGTGACAAATCCAGTGATGGAGGAAGTATTTGATATATTATCAAAGCATTTGAGGAAAATATCTAAGGACGTTCGAATAGATTGAGTTGATAATCCAAATCACAAAAATGATATAGTTAATGCTAATTTGCCATTGGCAATTCTGTCAATCAATATATCTTGGTAAAAAAGATCAGAGCAGACTTTTGTGACCTTTATGATGGTTGATAGTAATTAATTTTGGAATTTATTCAATTATTTTATGAAACGGTGCCTTTTCCATGATTCTCTTCAGTGATTACTATGATTTTACGTTAAGGTTAGAATACTATTTTCTGTCTAAACAGCTTTTGATCGTTGTAAAATCTTTTTAGTCTTTTTGTTATCAGTAATGCAGATATAAAAATATTGACAATGATATTGGTAGTGTTAATAAAAACTGAATGATAATTATCGCATAATGTTAGCAATCAGTTGCTAGATATAACAAAAATTATTTCAAGATATATTAGTATGATTGCTGATTAGTAACCAGTTATTAAATGTAACACAAGTTTATCATTTCATGATTTTATGATCAGTAGAAAAAAAAATATTAAAGGTATTATTAATTAATCACTTCCATTTTATTCATCAATCATAGCTGCTTTGAAAAACTGATAGTGTGGTATTTTACTGATTCTCATTCTTTTTTTTTCTTAGTCTTTGTTCATTTTAATTAATTATTTCGTAAAATGATACAATGAATTGTGACATTTCCACACAAATGCAATACGATGAAATGCATGCAATGCAAATGGAAATTAATTTACATGAAGATGTCAGTTGGACGTTACTTTCCTTCATGCAATTTTTTTTTTTTTTGAATTCCGAAAGTTCTAAACAAGAAAGTAAACAATCGAAACAACGAGAAAAAGAAGGAATATTGCAACAATTTACCCTTTATTCAAGCTCAAATTTATTTGATTTTATCACTCGAATCATTTGGTATTATCAATTAAGTGAGATGAAGGAAAAATGTGAATATCGTAAAACAGAGTACAAAAAAAGCGAGTGTTAAGAGTTGGTTTTCAACGATAAATGAAAGAGAAATGGAATTTAAAATTGTCACAATTAGAAAATTCGAAGTATTCAATCAAATTTTATGATATTTTAAGCAATGAATGAAAAAATTTACATCAAATATTTAAAAAAATTTTTTTCTTGCAGACGGAAAATAAAGGGAATGATGCTATTTTATTGGCATTATAATAGCGGCTTCATTTTTTAAATCAAAATTTAATAAAATGAAGTGCAAATTAATGAATTCGATTTCTCTTATCAGTAGTAACATCACGAAAATATATACTCTTCAGTTTCGTCACATATTTATCTATTTCGAACTTCAGCTCTTATAAACAAATATCGATTCAATTTTTTCGTAATCCTCATCGTTTATAGTTATTATATAATAAGAACAATTATTATTATTCTATTGCTGGATTTGTTCATGTATCATTTCTCGAAACAATGCATGGATGATGATTTCTGAATTTTCAAAATTTCAGAAAACTAGCAAACTGACGGATAAAATAGGAAAATTGATGCCAACTGATGACAAATTAGTAAAATGATGACAATTAATGAATATGGTTAGAGAGGAATCATTGATTGATACGGATGAACAATGATTTCTCAATGATTGATTGATTTAGAAATCAATGCGAGCAACAGAATATCGTGGAAGATAGAGAAATTTGCTTAGAAACTAAGTTATTAAATTTCTTTACAGATAATAATATCATTTGAATGCAGTGATCTGTTATAAGCTAAAGGTTACTGAATATATCAAACTGGTCATAATAATTAGTTTGAAAGAGATGAAAGATGAAAATTATTCGAATCAAATTATAGTGATTTATAAAAAAAAAGAAATGATTCTTTGATGTACCTATAAAATTTAATTCAAATTATCTTATGAGAAGAGAAATTAATGCTATAAAATACTGCCGCATTTCAATTTATCTTGTAATAATCGATTAAAAATTAATAAATAATATCTTAAAATAATTTAACTAAAAAATCATATCAAGTTTGAAATGTTATTTTTTTGACTGTATTAAAAGTAATAAAGAAAAAATAATTCGAATTGGATCAAAAGCTCTCCTATTTTGTAAAAATTGTATCTATGAAATTCAAAATTCTCTTATATTATGAAAAATCTTAATTTAAACTTAAAATTCAAGAAAAAGTGAAATATTTACAATTGTAACTCTTCAGAACACTAAATTCCAATTTGATTAAATTCTCCGTTTTTTTAATTATTTAAATATTATATGATAATAGACAAAATATAAAAAGCAAAATAGTAATATTAAAATTAAAAATAATAAAATTTGCATTAAAAAGATATAATTTTGCCATAGTCTTTTCTTCTTTCCATCTTTTTTTTATTCGCCTATAATTTTGACCTTGAGAAACATGAAGAAAGAGAAATAATAATGGCAAATGCAAGAGAGATATTGTTGAAATGAAGAATGAATAAAAAGATGGTGTAGAATTAAAAATTGAATGAAATATCCATCTAATGGTTTTTCATGCATAATTTGATAGTTATGAAAAAATTTAACTTTCTGCCTAGAAATTTTGAAAGAGAAAGAAACTTGCAAAAGTTGAATTCTTTGTCAACATTTATAATTTTCAATGACGATACTATCAAAATTTAATCTTCATGCTTTTCAAGATGATAATTGCCTTAAATTTGAAACTGATAATGCTGAGGATACTTGTTATTTAGCAAACAATTGACTTTATATAGTGAATGATAATGTTATCGAACAATTCCTATCAAAATTTTCCTTCTCTTTATCACATTAAAATTTAAGTATATACCTCATTCCGAAAAATTTTAACGATTACATAATTTGAATTGTGTAAAAATTTAACCAATCTTCGTATATTATTACTATTCTTAACGAAATACTGTTCTGATGATAATTATTATCACAAAATTTATTATCTTAAATTTTGATTACCTGTATTTTATAAACATTTACAATGTAATATTTCAAAATGGTTTTTATTTGTAATTTTTTTGATGAAAAGTTTTTTCCTGTCAAAATTCTCTGATAAAATGAAAATAGCAACATTAACTATTGTTTTCTAATAAACAAAAATATAAAATGAAAACGAAATCGTTAATGAAAAACTTTCAGTTTTTCTTTCTTCTTTTTCTTCTCAAATTGATTATGTCTAAAATATAAATAAATTTTATAAATGAGTTTTTCTTTTTTTCCTGTCCATAAATTTTTGCAGAAGTAAAAACAAAGACGAAATTTTTACAATTTATTATTTCTTCATGTTGTAATTTTTTATTACACTTTTACAAATAGATTTGTTGTGCTAGTTTTTTATTTGTTTTTCGTTGTTTATGTTGAAAGTTGCTATTGTTTTTATCATTTTATTCATTTTATACTACTTTGTTTTGACGAAAAAGTGGAAGAAATTCAGACGTTAATTATTAATCGAGGGATTTTTTGAAATTTCAGTAAAATAGAGAAATTGTTTTCAATTTTCTACAGATTTTCAAATTATCAAATATTCTGCATTATCGAATGATTATGAGATAGGAAAAAAATTTTGGAAAAAGATGACATTTTGAACATTGATATTGCTCGCATCACTGAAATATAAAATGAATGGTATTTGAAATTAAATATGAATCATTTAGGATAACTGGTAAACCTAAAAATACTCTAATTTGATTTTCGAAATTCAGAAGACCCTTTATATGTACTGATAATTTAAAAATCTGTAAAAAATTAAAATAATTTCTCTATTTCACTAAGAAAAATTCTCTATTTTTTTTCTCTATTTTGATTATTGCATAAGTTATGACTTATCAAAAACATAATTAAAAGTCTGCAAAAAATTTCAAACAAATAATTTTATTAATTTTGGAGTTATGCACAAGTTTCGTAATCAATCTTTTTGAACGTAAATTAGGATTAACAATAAGCTTGTCTTACGATATTAATATTTTATCTAAAAATTATAACTTATGGAATTGTAAAATTGTTAAGACTTATCTTTAAAATTAGAAAAACAAGAAATTCTTAATTCTAAAATAAATAGAGATAATTCATGGCAAGAATAGGAGTAATTTAAATATTAGTGTAAATTTCTAGCGATCTAAATTTAATTATTTTAGATTAGAATATCACCAAGATAGTTATTCATGCAGAATACATGAATTTGAATTATTCTTTTTCTTAAGCATAATTCAAATTTAACCATTCTTCATTCATCCCATTCAGTGAATGCATGTCATATGTATTTCTTGCCCAATATTTTCAGGTCTAACGAGTACCATCATAAATGAATTGAAATTAAGAAGTAGAGAATTATTAGCAATCTTTAATTATTGACATTGTACAATTGCACGATTAATAATTGTCAAATATATGCTAATTGAAAGTGAAATATTAATCTATCGAGATTGAAAATTGATTAGTCTGTTATTTGGAAAGAAAGAACAAAATTGAAGAATGGATAGTTGCTTATCAGATCAATTTTTTTTCCTGATGCTGCTTAAAGGATGGGTATCTCTCAGTGCACCCAATCACCATTCGATTGCTTCTTTGTCCAAAATTTCCAAATATTTTCCAGTTTTAAATAAACAACCTTATATGACCATTGTGATAAAAATATAATATGATAAGATTGATTTTTTCCAACAAAGGGAATGTATATTATAGTGCATTAAAATGAATAATACTATTACTTAATTGGCATTATTAAAAAATGGAATAGACAATATAAGGCAAATATTAGAATATCGTCAGAAAAATTATTCTACCACATGTATATAAATATAATTTACAATTAAAATTAGCATTTAGCTATATAATTTGCAGATATTACGCATTTTGAAAAAGCAGAATTTAGAGCGGTGTGAATAAAAATTTAAAATTAATTACTGATAATTAATGAATAATAGTGCGGTAATGATGTCATTGTTAACTAAATGCGGTTGCTATTATTGATATGGTATCATATGTTGATATAATCGAATTATCTAACATCACCCCAGATGATATTATTAGATGACGAATGATAAAGGAAAGATAAAATGATTAGTTTTATTGCTTAATCTTGTATTAATCACTCAAACATTAGTTCAGATTTCCAAACAATCAAATCAACCAGTGCTGGTGATTGTCGTTCGATTGATCCATTAGCTAAAAACTTAGCCGAAGATATGATTAAAAATGGCCTTATTGATTCAGCTGAGGATATTTCAAGCAGAAGATTGTTATCAATCGATGACGTTACTAAAGCTGTTGGTACGGGATGTGTGCCAATGGTAATTTCAATTTATAAATTTTGTTTAAACTTAAATTTCAATTCAAAAAATTATAAAAAAATTTGCATTTCAGCTCACTGACACTGATTGTGCACGCTCGTTGTGTTATCATTTGATGTATCGGAGTTTTGATGGTGTTTGCAATAATCTAAGAAAACCACTTCTTGGTGCTGCCTTTAGACCATATTTCAGGTAGTTTATAATTAATTACTCATTTTTATGGTTTATTTCGAACTTTTTATTTAATCCAGGATTATGCAAATTTTTATATATACAATATTTATGAATTATTCCGATCAAAAAAATATATCACCTGCATTACAATGCACCGCATTGCATTGTATGAGCAAAACATAAAGACTTAAAATTATGCCAAATTAAGTTTAGATAGTTTCGGAATTCGAATTAAAATTTGAATTGTTTTTTAACAAACAAAGATCTATTCTGTTCAGGAGTGAATCAGTTAAAGTTTTGGAAATAATTATAGACTTTCTCTTTGAAATACTGAATTTTAAATTATATTTCATTATCAGATTTTTTCACATCAACCTAATTTCAAGCAATTTGTAGACATCTACCGGCTGAATACGATGATAGAATATCGGAACCTGTTTGTTAGTTTTCCTGTTTTTTCAAGTTTTCAGCTGATTTTTATTACCAGTGATTCTGGGATAATTTTGATCGTAGATTTAATCATTATTCCGAATGTAAAATCAAAAATCAATGATTTTATTTCATTCCTTCATTCATTTTGCTTTCTTTGTTCATTCTTCACTTTTTCTTTCTTTTTTTTTTCAAAGTGCCACAATTTCGTAATTTCGCCGTTTTTTGCAATAAATATTCATTAAATTTAGAAAAAGAATTGCTTCAAACCAGACAAATTTCCACTATTTTACATAATGTTTAACTGAATTTTCAAAATTGGAAAGATTAAATTTAATTAATGAAATTATGGATAGTACTGATTCATTAAACCATAATATTGTAATATTTTGTGTATTGAAAATGATAACTGTGAGCTGGAAACATATTTAAATAGCTTATCGAATTAAATAATAAGTGACATTAATTTGAACGAGTAATCATTGCAGCCTCTTCTTTTTTATTTTTTAGTCCTTTCTTTTTTTTTTTTTTATCAATAACTAAAATAGTAGATGCTTAGTATATGGTAACCAATTAATTTTATTCATCATATTATTTAAAGCAAAGAAAAATTTCACTTATAAAATTATATTTGTTTCATCATAATTTGAATAAAATAACAATAACAACAAAAAAGAGAGAAAAAATCATTCATAATAAGTTTGGAAGAAAAATAACAAATATTTTCTCAGTTTTGAATTATATTTTGAAAATTTGAAATCTTATCCATTCCTTCAAAAAAAAAACAGTTCTAATAAAAATTAAGTTCAAGAAAAGGGAAAGTAATTCTGAAAATTTGAAAAAAATAATTTTAGCTTCATTACGACTTACACGTCCAACAGCACGTGAAGTGTCACGTAAGCTATTATCCAGTTCGCAAAGTGTTGAACACGACAAATATAATGCATTAGTGATGCAGTTCGGACAATTCATGTCACACGATATTGCCAAAACAACTTTGCAACCATCAGCCAAGTGCGTGTCCTGTGAACCGGTGCCATCCATCTGCATGCCTGTGCCAATCTCGGAAAATGACAGCAATCAGTCGTACGGCTTTACTCCTTCTTTTGTTTTGTTTAATTTACATAATGAGCTCAGTAATAGACATGAACATTCAATGATATACGAATGAAATGAGTGAAGAAAAAATCATTACAAATAATCAAAATTGATCTTTTTTCACAATTTTGTGTTATGGAAATTTCAAATTGATGAGATTGAAAAATATTCCTTAGATATATACTCCGAACTGATGAGATCCTGCATTGATGCGATTGAAAGATTTTCCTCTGATATATCCTGAACTGCTTAGACTAAGCGATATTTTTAGATATCCCGAATTGATAGGATTCAAACATGATGATACTTAGAATACCTTTATACTTTAATATCACGAGGATTTCCACAATGAAAAATATTCTTTAGTCATATCTCGAATTGATAAGAATGTTAAGATATCCCTTATTCACCGGTGAAATAGAGCAATCATAAATATTCAATTCTAGTAAAGGCAAAAAACAAATAATGAAAGAAAAGAACGATAGAAGTATTTATATCATTTGTTCATCAATACTTTTATTAATTTTTCAATAATTTTTATCAGTTTTCTTGGTACAATTAATGTATATAGTTTGTAATTAAGCAAAAAAAGGATTGAAGTAAAAGAAACACAAAAATTTTCTTAACCAATACCAATTCATTAATGCATCAACAAATTCATTGTTTTAATTTTTAAAATTTAAAATAAAAAAAGCAAGGAAATGAAGAAGAATAAAGAAATGCTTTAAATTGTTCAAGAATGAGGGAATCAATAAGAACCGAAAAATAGAAATAAATCTAGGATGATTACATTTCCTTGCAATCAAAAATAAGAGAAAAATTGTCATTTTGGAAAAAAATAATAAATTTACTCTGTTTTCTACTACCTCCATATGATTACCGCCTTCTAAAAACAACGAAAACATTTGGCATGAAATTGAAAATAATTCAAGTAATATAATTGCTATTACAATAAGTCTCTACCGTTTATGAAATTATAGCATCCAGAATGAAACAATTCCTAAAATTTCGTTGATTATATGAAACTAGATGAAATTTTGATCATTTAGCTAATAAAATTCTAAGCTATTTAAGAAAAATGTTATCACTGTCGTATAATTTTAAAATTGATTTTTTTTTTCATTTTATCTTTTCTGTTATCAAATTTTCTGATTGGGATTTTGAAACATTCATTTTTTTCAAATGCTTAATAAAAGCAAAAAAATCATTGAAATACCATTATTATTATGATAATGAAAAATTCATAGAAACAGAAAAAAACTTCTATTATCGATTTTTCTCCGATTGTTTTCGTTTTTTATCACTATAATAATTATTATAAATATATTTGCATTTATCACTCTTTTAGTCATTCTATATTATTATTATTATTATTATTATTACAATTTTCAATTACAGCTTTAAACAACGACGCTGCTTGAAAATTTCACGATCGGCACCGATCTGTGGTACCGGTCGAAACGGCGTGCCACGTGAACAACTGAACGAGAATACGGCATTCATCGATGCTTCTCCGCTGTACGGATCATCCTTCAAAGATCTGCACAAGTTCCGTCAAGCAAGGACCGGTTTCCTGCGAATGGACAAGTTTAATAATCAAATGGTTTGTTTCAATCGAGAAATACTTGCTGATTTGACCTTTCAACCAATCAAATTTTTGTAATTGTTCAAAAAAACAAGGGAGAAGGGGGAAAAATAAAATTGCACATTTAGTTAATATTTATATGAAGTGATTAGTTATCAAATTAGTCGGTAGATAAATTTAACAAAATAGCTGATACTGGCAAATTGAAGACTTCGTAATGATGCAACTTCTTGATATTCAAGATCTTATTTTTAATTTTATTACTTTATTTTAATAGCAATTAAAAAAGGAAAAATGTTGATGATAATATATATATTAATTCAATTGTTCGTCAAATACGATCTTAAAATTTGTTAAAATTACGATTATATCTGGAGTAAACAGCCAAAGCTGTGTAAAAGGAGATGCCATTCAAGCAGCTGACGGATAACATACGAGGAAATTCAGTAAATTATAAGGATTAATTTAAGTTAATAATTAAAAAATTTATGAGTAAATCACTTATCTATGGTGATTATAGAAAACAGTAAAAAATATAAATAAAAGTTAATTTATCGATAAAACATTACAATAAAACAATAATTTCTGGTGATGATAACATCATTTCGTAGGTATTACCTTTTGATCAGTCGAAATGTAGTTCGCCACAAAAATGTTCGGCAACATTTACCGCAGGTGATATTCGTGTTAATTTATTCATCGGCTTATCAGCTGTTCATATTTTATTCACACGAGAGCATAACAGGTAAATTATTACTTTTCTAAAAAATTTTTGTTATACTAACCTTCTTTTCAGTTCCGTTCTTCTTCATGAATATTTTATTAATTATTATGGAAATTGTATGCAATAAAATATGAAGCAAAACTACTTAATCAATTATCTATATAATCAGAATTGTTATTCATTTATTTTGAATTATCAAAAAAAAAAATGATTTTTTACATGTCATTAAAATTTTTTAAATTAAATTCTATTTATTTCCATTGTATTTGCAGTTTTTTGAAAAAAAGAAAAATAATTTAAGCATCATTTAATATTTGAAAATCAACATATTCGTCGTAGATGATATTATTTTTCTAATTGATTATAATGTTAAATAAAAGTTTAAATTTTGCTTTCCCTCTTTCGTTTTTTTCAGGATAGCATCAATTTTGCAAAAATTGAATCCAAATTGGTCTGGTGATCGCTTATTCCAGGAAACGCGAAAAATTGTAGGCGCTGAAGTGCAAGCAATAACTTATAAAGAATTTTTACCCAAAATTCTGGGAAATGCGATGGATAAACATATTGGTCCTTACAAAGGATATGATCCGAGAATTGATCCTACCGTTTCCAACGTGTTCACCACATCAGCTTATCGATTTGGACATGGAATGTTACAGGTCTGTTGCATTAAATTATCTTATCAGCACTTCCTAATTTTTCGTTAAAATTAATTTACATGTTAATTAGTATGTATTGCATGTGAATCTTCTCTATATCCTATATTAAAATATTAATTGAATTTGCAGATACACTTCAAGTATTGTTGCAACTTTTACTACATTCTCTAACATCTTACTTATTTTTCTTGTATTTTAGGAATTTTATCAACGATTAGATTTTTCCGGAAATAATATTAGTCATGGAGGATTTGTATTTGGCGATGGTATTTTCAAATCAGGCAAAATTTTATTTGAAGGTGGAATTGATCCAATTATACGAGGTTTCATGATGACGGCTGTAAAACGACCTCATCGAATGAGTAAATCTATCACTGAGAAAATGTTTGGCAGGTAAAATGACAAAATTAGCCATTTTAGAATATCAAAATTATCATTGATTATTTCCTGATCATTTCAATTTCACTATGTGACATATGAATTTTTTAATCAAAAAAAAAGAAAAGAAGGAAATTAATAACAATTCTCATTAAGTACCGATCTTGGATCCGTTAATATTCAACGTGGACGTGATCATGGATTACCATCGTATAACAAATGGAGGCATTTTTGTGGAATGCCACTAGCTAATGATTTTGAAGATGTGAAAAATGAAATTCTCGATAAAAATATACGTATTAGTTTATCGAGAACTTACCCAACACTTGGTAAATTTCATCGCTTCCTTTTTTTTTCTTTTTTCTTTTTTTTTTTTTTGCTCAACTACATCTTTTGCCTTATCCAATAATTCATTACTGAAACCAATTTCGCTTGCTTTATTAAATAAATCAAATGCGATGTTAGTATTTCATTAATAACAACTGGAAACGGTGTGTCGCAACTAGCTAACTCACATGTCGCAACACGCAAAATAGAAAACTTGCGAGATTCAACTGCGCAATGGAAAAGGCTTAGGTGTAAATAAAGTTCTATTATTTTATCATATTCTTCACCTTATTGATTATTAAATTAATTGAATAAATTGATAGATTATTTACTCAAACTGGATATCTTTTCTAATAGCATGAAATTTGAATCAGATACTTTTTCATTTTGATATGATCTTTTAATTTTATATTCATTTAATGTTGATATTCGAAAAAATTGATTTAAAAAATTTTTCATCTAATTAATATTATCTGCTGATAAAATATACATAAAATCAAATTTTTAAAAGAAAGGATCTCATTGATCTCATTAAATTTCTATTAATTAATATTTTTACCACAAAGAGCAATGCCTATTCCTTCTGCGAATCTTCATAATTTTCTCATTTATCTTTTCAAGTTTCATCTTCCTCAATCCAACTATTTGTATATAATTATTTGTTATACCAAATTTTTGGTGATCCTCGACTTCCGAATCTTTGCCGTATTTACTATCTCTCCTTTTTTTTTTTTAATTAATTATTCTTATCATATATTTTGAATCTTTCTTTTCTAAATCTTTTACTTCTTCATCTTCTGAACACTGACATTTTAAAAATTATGAGGCATTATTTTTGCTTACTTATGTTGACTATCTTTCCTTCTTTTTTAGAAAGGAATGGAAGTTTGCCAATTTTTCAATTTCTTTGAATTTATCAGAAATTGAATTTTTTAAGAATAAAAAAAAAACTTAGAAATTGACCGTATTGATCACAGATGATGTCGATTTATATATTGGTTCGATGGTGGAAGATCCAGTTATCGGTGGATTAGTTGGTACAACATTAGCTTGCTTAATTGGTGATCAGTTTAAGAGACTGCGTGATGGTGATAGGTAATATAAATTTAAGAATTTGTTTACTTATTAAAAAACGAAAATAAATAAATGCAATTCATTTAATAGTAGAAAGTTTTTATAAATATAAGAAAGGATGTTTGAAAACTTTTGATTTCTTTATTATTATTACCAATATTCATCTAGATTTTTGATTTGATTTTTTTAATTTAATTTTTGATTTTTTGAAAAAAGAATTAGTGTTAAAATGCTAAAATTTTAGATTTCTTATAAAATTTATACAATGCTTATATTGTTTACATATTTAATTTGAACAGTTCATTCAATTATTTCCAACATTCTTATCATCTTCCTTTTCTTATTTTTTAGATTTTACTACGAACGTCCAGGCATTTTCACCAATGCTCAGTTGGCGGAACTTCAAAAGGTAACATTGGCTCGCATAATTTGCGATAATGGAGATCGTTTTGAAACCATTTCGCAGGATGCTTTTTTGATACCACAAAGACATCTCACACCATGTTCAGCAATTCCGCGAATTGATTTAACGAAATGGCGCGAATAACAGGATGAATTTAAATTAGGGAAGCAACGGATGAAAAAAGGAAAAAATTAATAACTGATGAAGCAGGAGTAGTAAACAAATGAAAGTTAGCTATAGGATTAAAATTTTAAAATTACTATTTTGATCAAATCAATTCAATTTATTGTATTGTCATCTTTACATTTACTTCATGCAGTTTAAATGCCATCTTATTTAAAAAAAACCATTTCCTTTTCCTTTTTTCTTCCTTAATTATCGTGTAGTTTTTTTTTTTTTTGTTTGATTTTGCAGTAATAATTTAGCGATGATTTTTATGTTGGTAAGTAGTATGAGGTAACGTTTGAAAATGTTCTACACTTATTCACTTCAATCATCTTGCGCAGGCAATTTGGAAATTAAATTGTGAAACTAAGTGAACCAAAAAGTTAGTTTACTCTTTAAGGCAGAAGTGCTGGAGGCTTTTTCAAAACAGGTTATTTTTATTAGTCTACATATTATGGAAAAAAACATATTAAATTAGTCCTTTTTATAATTAAAGAAGATTAATCTTGAAATAAACAAAAAAAACATTAAGGTAAGAAATAAACATGCGACAATAACAGCAACATAAAAAAATAACAACAATAATTTAATAATCATAGAATCTTTGCAAATTTCTCCCACAGTAATTTTAAAAATTTGCTTAACTGAAATTTTTAAAATCAAATTTAAAATCATTTAAGTTGATTTTGAATTTTTAGAATGACATCTGAATTATCATTTAACCTTTTTACAGAGATTTCAAATGAAATTTCCGCGACACTATTTGAATTACAGAAGTTTTGAAGAGTTTAACTAAAATTGATTATTCGTTTACTTAAATTTATCTTCAATTGTGAATTCAAATATGAATTCATCGGATGATCATTCTTCGAAGAAAAGAATTGTATAATTATCGTTGATAACTTTTTGCATACCGAAATTAATTTAATTTCTAATTTAAATAATATTACGTATCAAGTTATTTCAAGCTGTTTAATAAGTAAATTTACAAGTTGCCTATAAACGAAATCCAATGATATATCATCCATCCATCATCCAGAAATTCCTTTTAATAATAATCACAATGAATAAATTTAATCAGATGTATTGAAGATTAATGTTATTTCAGCCATAAATAATGCATCATATTTTAGTAGAATGAGTCAGAATTCATGCATACTTATAAACGAATAGTATTTTCAAATGGTTGTAATCATGTCTTGCGACAGAATAATCATTTTAGAATATTGTATCTTTTTTTTTAGGCACATTACTACTTTATAATTATATCTCTTTCACAATTTGTGACAGCTATAAATTCGGGCAAATTATGATACTCATTCATTGTATTATTTCACTTTTCTCTTGTTTAAACTTTTCTGCTCATTAATTAAACCTTTAAACATGAAAAGTTAAAATTTTATTTAATATTTTGCAGTTTTTACAAATAGTTAAAGTTATAAATTTCATCACTTCGAAATATTTTAATTAAGATTTTTCCAATCCTAAAATTAGCATTTTTCATTCAAAATTTAGTGATATCTGAAAAAATATAAGAAGATTGTAGATTTCCAACATTAGAGATGAAATAGTAGAATATTAAGTCGAAATTTTATCTTAATAAAATGTCCAATCTTTTCTATCTAGATAAACTTGGTGATTTTAATTTAGTAAAAATCATCATTTATTCTTTTCTTGATTGTAAATTAGAAATGATAAATATATCAATCAACTAAGTAAATACTTCAAAAATATCAAAGAGAAAATTAATCTATTGATAAATATAATATAGATATGTTTGCTTGAATAGAATTATTAAGACTTATACTTTACTGCCATATATAAATGAATAGCATTAATATTTTGGTCATTCGATACTATTCGAATATTTTAGTAATAAATTGAAAACAAACTATAATTAAATAATAAAAGACAGAACAAAAAATGTTTCAAAGATATATTTACATTATTAATCTATGCATTTTGAATAAAATGGTGTTCTTTTTTATTTTTTTTCTCGATTTTTAAAATTTCATGAACTATTTAAATAGCAAATCAAAATTAATATCTTTATTAGTTTTGATTTGTTCGTATAATATAGATATCTGTGTATGTATGAGTATTATAGTATATGAAATTTGAAATGTCTGCAAAAAAACAAGTTGTGTAATTAAATTTTTGAATTTCTATTTTTTTTTGTCCATTCTCTACTATTTTTATTGAGAATATTTCGTTAATAAAAAGTATGCAATTTAAAATTGTTTAGTGCGCATAATATATTGTATAGAAAACAGAAAAAAAGAATTAATGATTAGTAAAATAAAAATCAAATTAACATTATCTGTTGCTTGGTATATTTGTATGAATGCTTTTGGAAATTCACACCTTTGTATTCGATATGCGCACTAATATAGTCAGATTATTATGGAAATTAGATGATTCTAATGGAAGAAAAAAAGTTTTCAAACGAGCGATAAAATGTCAAACGAAAAAAGAAAAAAGAATGGGAAGATTTGAAGGAGAAATAAAGTAACAAAAACTTTCAGTAAGTTGAAATGAAAGTTTTATGAATAGGTTGAAATATTTGATGGGCAAAGTTGTTTTCTCTTTTTTTTTTTGTATGTGTTAAAACTAGAAAAAAAAATGATGAAATTAAGAAATAAAAAGGGTGATGATATCCGAATGGAGCTTCTTTAAAACGATAGCAACTCACATTTTTCTCTTTAACTGAACCATAAACATCCTTTAAGCAAAGAAATCGGATGCAATTCCTCTCTGATGGATGTAATTCTATATGAAGAAATGCTTTTTCAATATCAGCTACTATCATATTTTTTTGAAACGAAACTCTAATCAAATGAGGAAGCAATAATTGGTACCAGATATAAAACATCGTTTAAGCTTTTCCTTCCTTTCAAATGGGATGATGCATCATAAAAAATCCCAGCTTAATTGTTCTAAATACTTCATGATGAAGCAAATAATGGATAATACCGAACTGATTCATGTCGGGAGATGCTTCTGCAGTTATGTTGTTTCGCAACTGTTTATTTTTAGATGGATTTAAACGAATTATTTGAATAAATCCTGGAAAACCAATCATTCTTTTAAAGAAAGAGGAATTGCAGGCAAAACCGAGTTGAAGGGTTTTAATGGTTAGGAGGCAGATAACTTATCCTCCTATAGTGGAATTTTTTATATATGTGAATCCTAGTGCAATATAGAACATATTTTTCCAGCGCAGAGAGGATTTACCTGTTAACTAGTATAAAGGGATCATGTTTTCCACTTGTCAACCATAGCATGATTTATATGTTAGCAAAGAGCAAAGGGAGTTTGTTTAATTCAAATCATCATAGCAAGTACAATTTACAATATTTTAATTATAGTCAAGGTTTGAATAGATTGAAATTTTCTGTACTACAAAGATCTTTAATTATTTGATATTTTTTTATTGAGAATGTTTCGGTTATTTCTGACAAAGCAAGTAACATTCAGATTTATCTCATCCATTTGAAAGCTATTGCAAAGAAGCGTGCTACTGTAATACTGCAAAAAAAAAAAAAAAAAAAAAAAAAGAAAAAAAAGAAATGCTATAAAAATAATGGGAGTGAAGATTCAGAAGTTGAAAGGCAAAGATTGCAGGGTAAATAATGTTGTAAAATTATGGACTTAGTTGCTGTCGATACTACTGTTAGGAAATCAACATCAACAGTTAAACAGCTCTGAAGCCATCGAAATTATAATTCGTTAATCTGTACCTAAGATGTAATTCCATTATCTCTGTTTTTCGTATTTCTCAATTTGCCCTTCAAAAATATAAGAAAAACAATTTTCTCCAAGAAGGACTCTATCGATTAAATCAATTACGAATTTGATTAATTTAAAGGACACATTTCATTTCTCGTGAATGTATGCGCTTATAGTCAAATTTTACCTAAGATTTAACATTCCCTATGCTATGTGCTAACCAAAAAACCATTTAATTTCATCCTTCGGTAGATAATATGACTGCAAGCCAATATATGAGAAATTGTTGAATTTAAAAAATGTGAAAAAGAATCAATGAATTAAAAAGGAAAAAAAAAATCGATTGAGCACTGATATGCGAGAGAGAAGTTTAAATTCTAAGTTCCTTTGCAAAGGTAAACTTTAAGGACTATAATTGTTTCTGTGCACCGCCGTTTCTCTCAAATGATGGCGGATAAATGGGAAATAACATGTCAGCCATTCCTCCTTACCCGATCTGGACTAAAAAAATCTCGTTTATACAAATTCATTCTAATAAAATAGAATGAACGATAATGGTTCAGGTCCACTCTTTATCTCTTGTAGTTGCGATTATAAATGCCAAAGATGCAAAAAACATCCCTCATAAGATTAACTATCCATTCACGGATCGAATTCCAAAGCTATTTGAGAATGAAGCAGGCAAGAATTATCAGTGTCTCAATAATGTATTTATGCAATCACTTATTTTCAAGCCTTCCATATTTGTGAATCGATATGGCAATTTTGTTTCTATTTTATTTGTTAGAAAGAATCAAAATAAATACAAAAAAAAAAAAAAAAAAAAAAAAAAAAAAAAAAAAAAAAAAAAACAAAGAAATCATCCTAAGTGTCAAAACAACACGAAAAAGTGAAGACAATTAACAAACACCATACACGTATTTGAATTCATGTTTTGGGATATGGGATCTATTGCAATATATGGCGCCCCGATGACAGTAAAAGTTATCAATATTCACAGCACCCGGAAATTGGTTTTGTCTACAATGTTCTATTTCAGTCAATTCTTAATACGATTTTTTGAAAAATTTTGACCAAAAAGAAAGTTTTCCTAATAACATACAAAAAAACTACCTTACTTATCAAATCGAGACATACTTATCCGCAGTCTTTATTTTTCTTTTAATAAACCTCGAATATTTGAAAGCTCTAAAATATCTAGAAATACTGAATGTCTTAGGATAGCGAATGCTAATAATTAAGAAGGATAAAGATAGAAAGAAGTTTAAGAATTTATGAAAGACAAAAAAAACACAAGTCAGGGAAGAGAGCAAAAAATAAGGAAAGCTGATAATTTCATTCTTCAGTTTCTCAGATTCTTTTGTATTTCTCTATTAAGATTTTCGAAAGGGATATTTATGCTGTTATTTTTCGGGATTCAACTCCAGCTTTTCTTGAACAACCGTTATTGTTGCAAGATAATATAAGAACTAAAGAAAGAAGTCAATCATCAAGTTTAGTTAAGTGGTAACAAAAACAATGGAAAAAAAAACTGATAAAAGAACTATGTAAAATAAGAATAAGAGTACAGATTTCCGTACAATAAAATAATGTTAGAATACGATTGCCAAAAAGTGGAAATATAAAGGGATTAAAGTGAACACGGAAGCGCAAATATCCTGCATGCTTTAAACTAACATAATTCTAGTATAGCCTGAATTCTGCGCCAATTTATTATAAAAGTACAATTTAAATTGCAAATTAAATTAAGTTTAAGTTTAAATTCACCGGTAGATGAAATCTCCAGGATAATATTGTAATGTGATAATATTGATAACAGCACTTAGCAGCAATTTCTCCATCATCGAGCAAAGAAAAAGTGCTTATTGATGCAATCAAAAATAGTAATCGGAAAGAAAAAAACAGAAAAAAGATGGCAAAGAACTGGGCAACAAAGGCAATACAACAAAAAAAAAAAAAAAACCCGCTTCTGGTTAATATTCTTCTAACCGAGTAACGTGACTGGGATGGTGTCGCAGTCAGATGTTATGTCCTGTTGTGACCGAAGACTAATCTCGGCATGTTTCAGGAAATTGAAGCTAGCACTGGGTGGCAAAGTAAGTTCGTGGTAATGTTTTTTCGCCTTCCAGAAGCTGACAAGCCTTTTCCAGCAGTTGCTGAACTTTTTGACAGTTTGGGCGAATGGGTGTTGAAGCACAAGGAAGCAGTTGGTACACACGAAAACCGACGCATCGGTCAATCACTGTGAGTAGTAAACGACCATATTCATCCCGGCTAATAACCAATTTTTCGTGTGATTCCAGAAAATTAATCTGGAAAAAATAAATATTTTTTTATATAACAATCAAAAATTATGAGAAATGCAAGTCTAGCAGTGAATAGTCATAAAATATAGATATATGACAATGTCACAATTAGTAGTAAATGGCCAATTAGTAGTAAATTCATCCCGAATAATAGCCAATTTCAATGTTATGTTTTTCGTGAGCTTAACCCTCATTTATGATTAAACTGAACAATAAGAATAAACAGAAAAGCCTTGCCACAAGTTAAAACACTATCATTCTTATAAAGAGATCCTATCCTTTATATAAGCATTACTGCCTGATTCAGATAGACAGGATCAACATAAATAATGCTCAATAAAGCTAAAGTTTTTTTTTTTTTTTAAAAAAACTCATGTATTATCTGCAAAAATGTTAAGTCAACTGCACAATAATACCAAAGTTATAAAAATTTTGACAGATATTACAAATGCAATTATTTCCTAAATAAATTACGATTACCTGAATAGTTCCCAAAGCGAGAAACATCAATAATACTCCACTGCGTCGTTTTTGATAGACTAAAGCATCTAGTTGTTGGCGAACAGTGCTGTGCTCATACACTGGTTGAAGCTCTTTATCCATATAATTACTACAAAACATGTAAATGAATATCAGAATAATAAAAACACAAATTAGGCAAGAAATGAAAGGAAAAAAAGCGGACGGGGCGAAACCACTAATTTAAGGGAAAACAGTACCATTAATCAGCGATGTATCTAAATCTTCTGATATAGCAGAATTTCCTATTATATATACAGTTATTAAAATAAAATTTCCAACGAATTTTTTGAAAAGAACAATCCAAATGATTCTATAAATTAGTTTTACAGAAAAGAATGAAAAATGACAATAATGCGACCTGAAAAGCTCCACTACATGGATTTTTCTCGCCAATCGTTGATCACTGATATTTTCCAGACTAGTCCATTCCAAGAAAGTCCAAGGATCTTGGTCTATATCAGATATCATCAAATATCGCTCAGCTTCTTTTTCTGCAGCACGTCTAAAAAAGTCCAAAGCAATTGAAATGCAACAATAAAATACCAACTTCGTCCGTACGAATTTCACCGCGAGCATCAGACATAGAAAGATAGCATTTGAGCAAAACAATAATATCATCAAGTGAAACACGCAATAAATGACAAATATTAATGATTATACTCGATTTGCAAATAACACTTAATTTAGTCATAAGAATATTGAAAATTGCCTGCGAGAAACAGAAGAATTATCGACAAACAAGGTGCAATGAGTACCATCGCTGAGAACACAGCCAAAACCATATTTATTAGTATAATCCACCCATTTACTCACCATATTTAATTGAAAATCAAGCGGACGAAGTGCTTCATCTGATACTAAAACATAATTACTTTTAGAAAAAAAAAAAAGTCGACATTTATTATGAGCCCGCAATAAACCAAATCATGTATGTGAAACTTTTAAAGATGATATCAAGAACTTTTTTCATAAAATTTATTTGAAAGCACCTCTTGATCAAGTGGAACAAAAATTGAATAAACAGTCCAGCCATTTGCAACAAAAAAATTTTTTTGAACAATGTAGTATTTAGACATTATGACAGTACCAGTATAACGACCAAGTAGTAATTGTTTGTACAAAGTTCTACAGTCAGAAACTGATCGCGGTCGAGCGTTCAAGCCACCTTCGGAGCCAATTCCAGAATCACCAATACTGCAACCTTCTCCAAAGCCCTTTAATTCCGGAAACTGAATTGAAAACATGAATGCTGGTAAATATGAATAAAATAAGAGATGCGAAAAGAGAATTTGCACAATAAAAGTCATAACTGATGTTTTTTTTGCAAGGCATTGAACTTTGTGCAAAAAAATTAAAAAAAAAATACTGAAATATCATTGCTTGGAAATTACTAAATTATCATTCATAGTAAACTTAAGTTCAAAAATAAAAGATACATACTTGATAAAAATTTGCCGTCTTAGATAATTGAAATATATCATTTTCTTTCTTTTTTACTGAATATGATTCTTGTAACCTAAAATATTCCTATTCATTTGAAAAAGGAAAGCGATCAAACGATCAAAGCATTTAAAAGCCCACTGCCAACCGAAGAAATGAACTTTTTTATTGAAACAAATAAAAGTCGTTTCACAGAAAATTATTTCTTATCGCAAGAATACTGTAAACATTCATCTGTAGTGTTAACTCTGGCATCACGCATGTATTGAAATTCAAAAAATCTGACATCTATTAAGATGACTTTTTTGCCAATCAAAATTCCTGTTTTGTCTCATTCTAAAAAACTTATCAAAATAAAAAACAGTCTGCACCTTTTTCAGCTATTTGAAGATAGATAAAAGATAATTTAGTATCAACTAGGAAGCAAAATAAAACTTGAACGAACTATTGTTAGTGATGTCTGCAATTTTTTTTTTTTTTTGATTTTTAAGATTTTTTTTTTTTTAACAAACTAACTCCACAATATCTTTGCTACGAACGTATGGATGAAACTTAACAGCATCTATTTTCATTCGAATCTTCATATCCAGAATGAGCAACCTGCAAAGGATGCATTTTATTTCAACTTAATTATCTTGAAAACAGATCCAATAAGTTTTTTTTCACCAACACCACCCAAAAATGTGAGTCGCCTACTAACTATCAAGAAAAAAAAGAACTAAAAAAGTACTAATAAATTAAATAAATTATATCAATTTATGCACATCACTTACTTTGAAATGAGATCCTCAGCAGAAATGCAGATTTTCGGTTTAGGCGGAAACGAATAATCACATGATGCTATTTTAACATAAGTCTTTTCTAATGTGTCAGCTTCAAACGGTGGCTTGCCGATCAACATGCAGTACAGTATACAACCAATGGACCACGCTTCTGATTCTTTTGAATGACCTCCCCGCTTAAGTACCTATAAAATTTACCGTTTTCATCGTTCATCTTATTTTTTCCAAACTTTTTTCAATTTTACGGAAGTTATAAATTTTCATAGATTCAATAGAGACTAGATGTATTAGAAAATAAAGAAAATATATTTCAATGCAGCATTAGCAACGTCATTAACAAAAGTGATATGATCCTAAGACCAACTAAAAAAAAATAATGCGATCTAAAGACTCACTTATGGAATATAAACGCTTCTACTCTTTTAATAACTACTTCAAAGATGACCAAAAAGTAGGATAGATAATTTGAAGTCTTTTGACAAGTAAAGTCCATCGCGAATACAATATTGTCGTTATTGCTGCGTAACTCGTGAAAGATGCCTTCATTCTTCCCTATTTCTGTGACATTGAATTTCAGCAATAATTTTGACTTAAAAAAACTATTGAAAAAATTTGACGGAACAATCCATACTAAAAGAAAGACAAGATAAGAATGCGTCTCAGGCTCATGCATTGCTCCGAAAAAAAATGGAATCGGCGACATAAGTAGAAGAACATAGGTGACAAATGCAAGCAAAAAAAGGAAATAAATGAGATGAAAAGAAAAATTTTCCTGAGAAAATGGTACTTTTAATAAATTTTAAACGTAGATGAGAGAAAAAGGGAAATGATATCTTTAAATTTTAAAATTTTATGAAAATGGTCTGTTAAGAATGAACGAAAAGAGATGCTTACCTGCGGCGAAAGATAATTTGGTGTTCCGCAAATATTCAGCGAGTAGAACGGCAAATCGCTTAATTTCAAAGCCAATCCGAAATCTGCCAGTTTCACCTGCAATTTCGATTTCTGCTAACATCCAAAATTTTGAACAAGCAAGAAATTTCATGTAGGAAGAAAAAGAGGGATACAAAGAAGTGAATAACCCAATTTTTTCATAAAACTTAAACAATCAAATTTCCGGAAAGGAAAAGTTCCTACTACCAATTGAATAATTTCTACAATCAATTCATGGATGTATGATTGAAAGTTGCATTAAGCTTAACGCAGAGTGTTGATAAATCAATCACTATTTTTCTACAAATTGATGACAACTAAATGACGTTTTTTGAAAGATCTATCGGAAAAATAATATTTAAGTCAACAACTGATAAAATGATAGGCGGATATTAAAATTACCTGATCGTTACTGCTAAGCAGAACATTACCGGGTTTCAGATCACGATGCAAAATGCCAACTTGTTCATGTAGATATATGACAGCATCAACAATTTGTAGTAAATACATTCGAGCACTGATATCTCTCAGTCGTCCTCCTGAGAGAAAAAAAAAGGAGAAATGTGTAATGGAAGTTGTAAGGAAAAGAAAAAAAAGGAAAGACATGAAAATAAATGTGCCTAAATAAGGGGGTTAATTGAACAGCTCCACCTTGGTCACCTTTCATTACTACGTCATTAGTAACATTAACCTAAGAACTATAGGTTAGAAACTTCTATAGTTAACGAACTCCTGATGGAAGAACCTCGAAATACTGCAAAAATCTAATCTCAACATCATGATAATCTAATATATCACAAATGTCTGAAAAAATTGGTATAACTTTTTTCGTATCATGATAAAAATAAATTGGCCCAAGATTTTTGAACTTTCGATTGAATAGTAAACTAAAATAAATGTTAACGACAGTAAATAGAACCCTATTGTTTTAAAAAGATATTTGTCCAAAATAGTAAGATTTTTCGTTTCCTTTTGTTTATTACTATATGTCAAAAAGGATATCAAACCAGGCGCATTTTGGATGCGATAAAGTAGGGTTCCGTTGTGACAAAGTTCAAGAACCATATAGACGTTGATATTATCTTCAAAATAGTTCAAAAATTTGACCACATTTGGATGATTTAATGACTGGTGGATTGCTATCTCTTTGCGCATCTTTTCCAGCTGAGAAAGTCTGGTGAGACGACTTTTTGGAACGATTTTTAGTGCCACTTCCATTGCGGATGAAGAGTACTTTGCTGCATAACAACGCGCAAAACCTCCCTCAAACAGTGCAAATCATTTTTTTGCTTTTTTTTTATTTCATAAAAATAAGTTTTGCATCCTGTCACATGCTTCAGCTAACAACAATAATCGACAATTAATGGTAGAGAATTATATGAAGCAAAAAGATTTTTTTTTTAGAAAAAGTAAAAATAATAAATGTAGTATAAGTAAGGAGTAAAGAGATATATTTCCAAAGATACAAATACCAAATGACAGATGATGATTTGATGGTAATAAAGACAGAAGTAGTAAATAGAATCGACAATGGGAGAAAAGAATTCTAACAAAATAATAAAATTTTTTTCTTAAGGCATCACTTTATCGCCGAATATGGAAAGAAAATTGCCTTACCTTACCAAGATAAAGTGTTGGTGTATAGTGACGAAAACTGTGTGGCTCATATAGAATATCTGGCAAAATTTCTGGAGCTGCTTCATCATCCGTATGTTCGTTACTATCATTACCATTAGAAGTACAAGGACCTAACTGTTCCAACTTTGGTGCCATACACTGAAATTTTAAGGCCAGATTTCTTCTGGCATACATTGCACGTCAACAACACTGATAAATGAATAAACAAAAACATTAGGAATTAAAAAGAATACATTGAACTTTGCAAAACAAACCTGCAATGATATTTAAAGGAGGCAGATACAATTCACGATAATTGATTGAACGGAATGATCGATTCTGTGATATTATTTACACATTCACAAAAAAGAGCAATGAAAAAAAGCAATAACCGAGCAATAATTTGACCAACAGATCGATGACGCGTAACAAATTCATCCCATATTCCTACAATGCTATTACTACTACTATGTTTTTAGATTATTTCCAAGGCGAAGGAGGATGACCAGTTTTTTTATATTTCCCCGAGAACATAAAAGGGGCATTTATTTCACCTTTGTTATTCCTCTCTATCCTTCCCTTACTTAAATGATGATAATATCAGTGGTACTTGATGTTATATCAGATCAAAACTGTCATTTATGAGATCAGTAAGAATATAATAGTAGCTATTTAAGTATGGCTTGAAGTATAATCAGACAACAAAAAAAGTCTGACAATCAAAAAGAAAAAAGTAAGCCATCGATAAAATATAGATCAATAATATAGTTAGCCTAATGTCATAAAAACGTCAATCAGCAATTACCGAGTAAAACCAGGCTTGATTCTATTTATCCCCTGTTTATTTCTCTTAATTTGATCTAATTTATTTAAGCTATTATCTAACTTCATTTAACATTTATTTTAGTTTGAAAATTTTCTTACAATCTTTTTATCATTAGATCAATATATGCCACGAGGATGATAAATGAAGAATGAAACTATCATTGAAGAAGTTAAAAAGAGATGAAAAAGAACTGACTTCTTCTTATGAAGGAGAAGAAAGAAAAAAATTCAAATATCTTTTAATTAAAGTTGCAACGTCTTCTAAAACGATCCTTCGATGAAGCTGATGTTTGTACGAAAAGAACAAAAAATCCTTCAGGAAAAGAATCAAATTTTTAACTGATATAGTATCAGTTTTGGGTAATTATAGCAAAACGAATTCTCCATGTTTCTCTTTTATCTTTAATTTTATGGGATGAACTGTATGGAGATCATGTAGCATAATACATATACGATGTAACACAACTTTGCATAACACAATGCAAGACAGAATCTTCACGTACAACATGAAACAACACTTCAAGACACGCTGCATGAGAAAATAACGACATGCAAAATGACGTAATCCCAAATGAGGCAATATGTAACGCAGTCCAAACTATGTGCTTCGTGATCCAATCCTACGTGACAGAAATTGGAATGCCTCGTGATATTTACGAAAATACGTGCTATTTAAAAGTGTCGATGGATATTAGTGTCTTAAAAGGACTGATTGGACATGTCGCATACAAAGCAAGGAAGTGTCACGTTATTTCAAATGTGTCTGCAAGGATAGATGTCATCGACAGGAATCACAAGCGAAGATGGCAATATGCGGTTTTTGCATGATATCAAACATGAATGCAAAGAAAAGTGTCCTTAAATTGAATTATCGGTTTGTCTGGAAAAGTATTCGTGGTTATGCAATCCTAGGCGTAAGTTTAAAAATATTTGAGATTTTACGCAACGATTTGCGTGTTAATTGTAAAATGTTAATGTCTTCGTGAAGGATTCATAGAAAAAGATGAATTCGTTCATTCCAACTTTTTTTCTCGTCATTTTGGTTCATTAATGGAAATTTAGAAATGAAATATTTGGAGAGAGTGATAAAACTCCAAAGAAAGTAGAGAAAGAAAAATCACTTTTTTTTTTTATAATCATGCTGAGGATAATGAACAAAGAAGAGAAAACTGTTAGATTAGAAAATTGTATAGATTGTAAAGATAGAGGGCAGAGGTCACCGGATGATACTGTAACAATTATCCAACTCGTGATTGTTCGCTTGACTAATCATTATAACATAGATAATTAGTGACACGTAGAAATAATAGTAATGATTAATTAGCTACAAAGATGTAAAAAGATAATAGTGATAATGATTTTAATGATAGAAGATCTTGCTAATTCCCAAATCCTATATTGAATCTTGCAAAAAAAAAAAAAAACTCGGGCTTATGACATTTGTGAATCCTGTGATTAATTGATGATAGTATTAATCATTCATGATTTCCCTTTTTTTTCTTATATTTTCTCTTCTAATTTTCCATTCCTGTTTGTTTAAGGAAAAAGAAAAAAAATCACATTGAAGTTTTGATCGGATCAATTCAATTTCAAAATTCCAAGCTAAACCTTCGGAAGCAATATGAAAATGATAAAATCAGTGGAAAAGCTCCTGAAAAAACGAAGCATCGAATGGGGCAATGAAGGTGAAAGAATTACAAAATCATCTGAGATGATACTCGCCATTTACGATTAAAATTTAACGTTTCGAAAATTAATTAGACATAAAATCTGTCTGTGAATTCAGTTGAATGGTTTGATGATAATATCGTGAATTAATACCATGCTTACCAGCACTGAGCAATATGTTTCACAAAATAGCTGGTTAATGCTGTAATAATGATAGTGGTAATGATATTAATGATGATAACATTGATGACTGTAATGCTTATTGATATTGTTATCATGTTTATTGAAAGGATAGTCTTAATGACATCGCATGAAATTATTATAAGGTTATACTGCTTGCTGGACTCAGCGATGCTCAATCTCCAAAAACTTCTGTATATTTTCAAACTTTTGGGTAATGATGATGATAAATAGTAAAAAGATGACAAAGTAGAAAAAATGAAGTAATGTGATAAGTGGAAAAATGACGGGAAATTGCCTATAACTGAACACAAAATAATGCAAAAAAATACATTCATAATAGAAGGAAGGATTGATCGGGAAATTGAAGAAAAAAGAAAGGGAAAGATATGTAACAATAGAAATTGGCTAATTAGATATAGTTAAAATTTGATAAAAATTTATTTCACTCTTTCTTCTATCCATCCTTTACATTCCAATGGAACACCAAAAAGACTGAATAGAAAACATAGCAACACAGGTGTTATATTACCTGTTAGTCGTTTGAACGGTAGCAGAAGCAACAGTAACGAGCTGACCTATTTACAGATTATAATAAACATGCGGGGGAGACAAGATGAACGGGAAAAACAGAGAAAAGGGTGACAAATCTTTGAATATAAAAAGTGTCCTCTCTCTCTCACACACACACACACACTTTCATGGCACCTTTCAAAGTCGCAGTTTAAAATAATTTTTCGCAAAAAAGAAAAAAGCAACGATTTTTACAACGAAAATTTATATTTGTTTGCTGTGAAATAATTGAAAGCTTTCTTAATGACAACAGTCTCTCCAATTAGATGAATTTGGATTGGGCCATAGCTAACCATGAGAATGTTCGCATGCAGACTTACGTTATGTTGTCGATAAATCCTAAGAATGATTTTGGCTCAATTACTAATAAAACTGCAAGAATTTTGGACTAAAAATCACAATCGCAGTGCTTGAAATGTGGCCTATTTAATGAGTCTTTAACTACTTTCCTTAGTCAGGATATCAAAAAAAAAGAGCAGTAATTTGGGATAAGCTATAAGAGCCAATAATCAGATCGTTAAATAATTTGACAAAAAGAAAATGATAGAATTTTGAATTTGTACAGCTGGTCTTAACATCGATCCCATCTAAAATGTTTCACAAAAAAAAAGAGAAATATTTGGTAAAATTCATTCTCAACTTTTTTATTATTTAAAACAATACTTTCTGGCTCTTCTATCATTTTCACTTTTTCAGTCTCAAATGGTTCACAATTGGTAGAGTAATTTCAATAACTACTGAAAAACGGGAAATTATATTTCAAAAAAAAAAAAGAGGAAAATTTAACTTTTAAAAACTTACGAACAATGATTCAAAAAAATAAACAAGCGAGCAGACTAACAGAAAAAGCATTTTTTGAATAGTTAAAACGAATGATAATGAAATTATGCATATGATTCATTGATAAAAAAGGAAGGGAGTTATAGTAAAGTATGCTGGGAACTTTTTCGAATTTAATAATAATTTCAAAAATTAGATTGCATAAATGATCGACTTATACTCTGTTCTTTTCTTTATACAAATTTTCGATTTTAATTATCAATATATTCGTTTCAAATTCATTATATGCGATCAATTTTGCCCAGTTTTTCAAACTTAATTTTATCAGGTTAAGATTTATGAAAACTTAAATTTAAATCTATCAAATCTAAATTGGCTCGAAAATTAAAATAAAAGAGAGAACTGTTTCATAACTAGAAATGTTTTTTATCAGAAATACCAATAAACAGATTTATTCATGGCTAAATGAAACTACGAGTGTTGCACTTGACAACTACTGATTAAATTCAGTGATATTTACAGATCGAAAGTGAGAGTCTGATGCTCTCTTTTTATATTGAAGCAGGCATTGGGAAGGAAAACCAATCGAAAATCCCGAAAACCGGAAAATAATTTAGAAATCCGAAAAATACATCCAAGCTAAAATATGCATGTGAATAAATAGAAATGACAACATTTTGATTAATGCAGCAATGGAGCTGTTTTATAATCCACTCCAGCATTTCGACTGAGGACAAAGAAGAATAAGCCTGTTAGCCTGGATGACCTCTCAACTTAGAACTCAAATGATGGATGTTCTTTTCTGGCTAAGCTCTTTGGAACTGTCATTTCCAATTCCTAATTCATCTATTTTTCTTTTATGACGTAAAGAGATTGTAAAAATATTTTGAGTATAACATTTCTTTCATTTTGTCCTTCTTTTGTCTTCAAAACAGCACAAAGAAATCAGAAAAGATAACCACGAAAGGCATTAAATTTAAATATTTTTCAAGTTTTGGCCAAAATATGGATGATAAATAACTAATTTTGATGGATAATTTTAGAATTATCATCACAAATGCAATACCGAACTTAATCATTCAGCAAGTATAAGTCAATTTAGCATATTTAAAAAATTTTAGTTGTGATGTATAGCATTGTTGCGAAACAAAGTTAATAATTTAGAAATATGACGCGAAAATAATGCATGCAGGCTGTGTAATGTATATCGGAAAATAATGCTTCCAAACATCACTCAATTAATTCCACTGCGAATGACGCAAATATATCGAGAATAAATATTCTTACTAACTTATGCCTTTACGGCTGTACGTATAAATAAATGAAATGAAAGATTTATATATATTGTTTTAAAAGATTCATAATTCTTTTGTATTATATATATCTTGCAGATGATAGATATTAGTTGTAGAATGCGCGAGATTTCAATATTAAGCAATGAAAACACTCTTATCACATCATTCGCTACGATTGAGAAACAAATAATAATAAGTAAAGGAAACATTTGAAGAATAATATGTAAATGAAGTTAGCAGTTATTCGATAAGATCACTCAAAACGATTGATTTGAAGCAATATTTACTGGAATATTCTAGAGAAGGAACCTTCTCGAGTGATGAAGAAGATTCAAGATGTTCGTCCGTTGTCGAGAAAACTTTTTGGGGGATGGTGTTAAAAATTGACCAATTTATTCCATTGCACATGACTGAAAACCCGGCTCATTTCTTAATAATGATAGTAAATGCAGACGTCCGCCAATGCTCTCTCATATTTATTTCAATCAACATCATCTCTGCTATCAGAACTGTTCAGAGTGATTAGTGATTAATCTCGTCCGAAAAAGCATTCAGGATAAGCTTATCATTACCTTTGAAGACAACAGAAACAAGTATAATCGAAATGATGCTTATCATCGGTTCAAAATAGTTTAATCATTGAGTAATATCGGCATCAATTATGTAAAAATATCCTACAAAAACTGAAAATATACTCTAGTACTAAATATAATATTATTTTTGCCTAAATGAATGAAAAGATAAACATTTAACTGGAAGCAATGAAAGAAATAACAAATTTCAAATTTTAGTTGCAGTTTTTAAAAAAGAAATTTTTGAAAAACTGAAAAAACAATAAGTGAATGGACCAATCATTTCTTCTTCCTTTCTTCCTCCTTATCATATAAACGGCATATATATATATA